>JAMZEH010000002.1:2295000-2557500 GCA_024699665.1 Ostrea denselamellosa
TTTACACAGGCCAGTTGTCACGATTTTGGCATTAAAAAGCGTGAAAGCCATGCATGAACCATGACCAAACGTGAAAGCCATGCATGAGCCATGACCAAACGTGAAAGCCATGCATGAACCATGACGAAACGTGAAAGCCATGCATGAACCATGACGAAACGTGAAAGCCATGCATGAACCATGACCAAATGTGAAAGCCATGCATGAACCATGACCAAACGTGAAAGTCATGCATGAACCATGACGAAACGTGAAAGCCATGCATGAGCCATGACGAAACGTGAAAGCCATGCATGAACCATGACGAAATGTGAAAGCCATGCATGAACCATGACGAAACGTTAAAGCCATGCATGAACCATGAAAGCCATGCATGAACCATGACCAAACGAGAAAGCCATGCATGAACCATGACGAAATGTGAAAGCCATGCATGAACCATAATGAAACGTGAAAGCCATGCATGAACCATAACGAAACGTGAAAGCCATGCATGAACCATGACGAAACGTGAAAGCCATGCATGAGCCATGACGAAACGTGAAAGCCATGCATGAACCATGACCAAACGTGAAAACCATGCATGAGCCATGACCAAACGTGAAAGCCATGCATGAACCATGACAAACCGAGAAAGCCAAGCATGAACCATGACGAAAGGTGAAAGCCATGCATGAGCCATGACGAAACGTGAAAGCCATGCATGAACCATGACCAAACGTGAAAGCCATGCATGACCCATGACCAAACGTGAAAACCATGCATGAACCATGACGAAACGTGAAAGCCATGCATGAACCATGACGAAACGTGAAAGCCATGCATGAACCATGAAAGCCATGCATGAACCATGACCAAACGAGAAAGCCATGCATGAACCATGACGAAATGTGAAAGCCATGCATGAACCATAATGAAACGTGAAAGCCATGCATGAACCATAACGAAACGTGAAAGCCATGCATGAACCATGACGAAACGTGAAAGCCATGCATGAGCCATGACGAAACGTGAAAGCCATGCATGAACCATGACCAAACGTGAAAACCATGCATGAGCCATGACGAAACGTGAAAGCCATGCATGAACCATGACAAACCGAGAAAGCCATGCATGAACCATGACGAAAGGTGAAAGCCATGCATGAACCATGACGAAACGTGAAAGCCATGCATGAACCATGAAAGCCATGCATGAACCATGACCAAACGTGAAAGCCATGCATGAACCATGATGAAACGTGAAAGCCATGCATGAACCATGACCAAACGTGAAAGCCATGCATGAGCCATGACCAAACGTGAAAGCCATGCATGAACCATGACGAAACGTGAAAGCCATGCATGAGCCATAACGAAACGTGAAAGCCATGCATGAGCCATAACGAAACGCGAAAGCCATGCATGAGCCATGACCAAACGTGAAAGCCATGCATGAACCATGACGAAACGTGAAAGCCATGCATGAACCATGACGAAACGTGAAAGCCATGCATGAACCATGACGAAACGTGAAAGCCATGCATGAACCATGAAAGCCATGCATGAACCATGACCAAACGTGAAAGCCATGCATGAACCATGACGAAACGTGAAAGCCATGCATGAACCATGACCAAACGTGAAAGCCATGCATGAACCATGACGAAATGTGAAAGCCATGCATGAACCATAACGAAACGTGAAAGCCATGCATGAGCCATAACGAAACGTGAAAGCCATGCATGAGCCATGACGAAACGTGAAAGCCATGCATGAACCATGACGAAAGGTGAAAGCCATGCATGAACCATGACGAAAGGTGAAAGCCATGCATGAACCATGACCAAACGTGAAAGCCATGCATGAACCATGACCAAACGTGAAAGCCATGCATGAACCATGACGAAATGTGAAAGCCATGCATGAACCATAACGAAACGTGAAAGCCATGCATGAGCCATGACGAAATGTGAAAGCCATGCATGAACCATGACTAAATTGAGACATGTTAAAATTGTGTACATATATCTTAATGTTGCTAATACACGAGGATTGATTTGGTTCAATGATTCCTAAGCCTGAAAATGTCTCCAAACATTTAGGAAAGTGATAAAACCACAAACTTAGTGATTTCATATTCCAAAATGGAAATGTCAGTTCATGGGTAAATTTTGATGTCAGATATTTCAGTATGAAAATTACTGAACTTCACGAAAAATTGGAGACTGTGTAATAGCTGGCACATCTGATTCTTTTGGAATAAGACTTCAAAGTTTTAATAGACCTTTTACACATTGTTCATGCGTATTACCAATAGAATATGCCAGAATCATTATACAAAATTTCTTTTAATCAAATACAAGATCTCCTTCAAATAGGACAAACACTTGCTAATATACTTGTTAAAATTTATGTATACATATACCAGTATATACAATTCATAAAATTCACAATTAACAATTCTATCACAGCTGTTAATATCTACAATGAATATATCTATCCATATGAAACAGACTACTTTGAAAATGTTTTATCTCACATCAGCCAACAAATAAAGTGAATTGCTACACCCTTATAAACTGCTCCCTGTATAGCTGCAAGCAATAAAATGTCCAGCAAGTCCTCTGTGTGGACTGACCATTCAACTAAAAATCCAAGTCTCGACTCATCAGTTTGACACTGAGTTTCCAATGGACCGTTATCGCATTGATATTCACTGGTATTCAGGTTAACTCGTATTCAGGTTAACTCATATTCAGGTTAACTCGAATTCAGGTTAACTCGTATTCAGGTTAACTCGTAATTATCTGTGACAAGTTTCTTCACCCAAAACCCACCTTCTAAGTCTAAAATTTTTGATCCACCACATTTCTCTAAATGTGGTGGATCATACACCCTTGATTTGGGAAGATGCCAAAACCCACCTTGCAAATGTCCACTACAACCCTTGAAAACTGTAATGCTTATGCCTGCAACAAAATGGCATCTCATACAAGTAGATTCAATGATTATTCAGAATGAGATATCGAAAACCTTATGAATGACAGAGACAGTTATTAGACAAAAAATGTCATCAAGGTAGCCAAGTGGGTTTTGGTGCAATATATTTCGAGAGGAAAACCTGGATTCACCACCAAAGTGAACTAATGAATGAATTTTTCTTGAGGGTTGTAAATTTATAAGGATGTAACAAAACATTTATTGGCTGGGTCTCGGGCAACATATTTTGTTGGTGTTGCCTGTTGCTTATGGCCTCAAGCAACATTTTGGTCCTCATGCAGGTCCAACACAACACATAACATATGTTGCCCTTGACATCAGTTAATAAATATGTAGTTTCTTGTAACAGAGCTTTGATGAAAAAAATGTTAAGTCAGGGACATTAATTTTCTGCTGTAATAAGTAAATACCAAACAAAAATAAAAATAAATAAAAAATAAAAAAAAAACATAAAAAAATCACCTTGCATAAATTTCTTGGTCTCTTCAGATTAACAGTAAAAAAAAAAGCAATTATCTGTTTATTAAATAATTATAATATGGTTAAAAATACAGCATTTTAAGTTTATACATAAAGTTGTCTTATTCTGAGACATATCATACCTTGTGTATCATGACCTGAGATTGACCACTGAATTATAAAACATTAAAGGAAGGACAGTGACACATAATAAATACAGCAATGTTTGTCTAATGCACTCAGTAATAAACTGTACATTGAATGGACAGTTCACATGGTATATATGGCACCAAAAACTGGTTTCCTTGCATATCTGGATGGAGGTTTTGACATTATGTGTCAATGTGGTTTGCACGACTAATCGATGAACAAAAGATCTAGAGAGTGTTTCGGTGGATCAACCTGCTAACAGCTTAAGGGCACGTACTGCTGGTATAATCTGGTCCATTCTCTGGATATCTGAAAGTAATGTGTGTACCAGTACAGAAAATTACATGTACAAACTTTTCAAAATTACATAGAAATAACATACTAAGGTAAATTTCTTCTCTTTTAAAATTTGCTTAATATTATTTATTTCATTAGAGTTTTAAACTTTAAAATGCTTCGTTATTTTTGTCAGTTTTCTTGTCATTTTGTTCTACAGAGACAAAATTCATTACTTTCAAATTTTTCAGTGGCGGGAATGAGTAATTTTCTACTATCAGTACACTATTGACTCCACTGAAAATATATTTCCCTATGTAATTCAAGTTCACGAAACCCCATTTTTCAATGTACATTACTAAAATGGGGTTTGGTGAACTTGAATTGCATAGGGAAATATTTTCCTTTTGCTTATCGAATCAGTTCGGAGATATAAACACCATATGCAGGTGATGATGGAATATTGCCACATAAAAAAGGGAAGTTGATGATGGAGAAATTGAAATCATCCCGTTTATCATAAAGTTGAGTTGTTAGTTTGCTGTTGGCATCTATTTTCAGTAAGATATCTAAGTATGAAGCAGAAGTGGGAGACTCTGTGGTGTCTTTTATTTCACGTTCACTGGGATATATCGAATCAACATATGAATGAAAATGATCATTGTTAATAGACAAAACGTTGTCGATATATATTTAAAGTCGAATTGAAGGCTACAGCAAGAGATCTTTTCTTCTCATGTAGAAGCTTTTGAATGAATTCTGCTTAATAAGAATATAAAAATAGGTCAGCTAACAAAGGAGCACAATTCGTGTCCACAGGAATTCCAACAGACTGTTGGAAGACCTGATCACCAAAGACTACAAAAATATTGTCAATGAGGAACTCTAGCATCTTTTTAATATCAATTTCAGAGTACTTATGCATGATCAGAGTGGTATTTAACAAAATAATTTTTGGGATGACCAATCACTAAATATGAATATTTCCTTTTACCATTTTTGTTGATGAAGCAACTGTATATGATGTCAAAAAGTCTAGTCTTTAACTTAATGTGAAGTATAGTCATGTAAAGCATTGTAAAATCATATGTTTTAATGTTGTGAATTTGAGAAAAGTTTTGTGATTTCAAATTCACTAAGAGTTTTTTAGAATTTTTAAGAATCCACATTTGATTTACACCACTTTTGGCATATGTAGTGGCACAGTACATTTGATTGATTAAATATTGTTTAATGTCCCGCTCGAGAATCTTTCACTCATATGGAGACGTCACCATTGCCGGTGAAGGGCTGCAAAGTTAGGTCTATGCTCTGCGCTTATGGCCTTTGAGCAGGGAGTGATCTTTTACGTGCCATACCTGCTGTGACACGGGACCTCGGTTTTTGCGGTCTCGTCCAAAGGACCGCCCCAGTTAGCCGCTTCATATGACAAGCAAGGGGTATTGAGGATCTATTCTAACAATCCGGATCCCCACGAGTTCACAGTAGGTTTGAAGTTTCT
Organism: Ostrea denselamellosa; assembly: GCA_024699665.1. Lineage (NCBI taxonomy): Eukaryota > Metazoa > Mollusca > Bivalvia > Ostreida > Ostreidae > Ostrea > Ostrea denselamellosa. The sequence continues at coordinate 2,300,368 of JAMZEH010000002.1, forward strand.
CCTTCACAGCAGTTAATATTTTCGTAAGGAGCAAAGATAGGGGCTTGGTAGAACATTTACTGGATATTTGTTTGTAAGGGTTTTTGTGGAGTTTGGGATTGTAAATTTCTATATTTGAAACTTGCTTCTCCTCTTGGGGCCATTTTAGATGCCCTATCCCTTATGCTAAGGAAACATGATATGCTTGTGAATCACAAATGCCCTCGATAATGGCAAAGTGTTTGTGAAACAGAGACATCCCCCAATAATGGCAAATTCCAATGATGACCATGTTAAAGTGATAGTTTTTTAAAAATAGGTCAAATGCCAAGTTCAAGGTCACAATTAAATATTTTGGTATCGGTCTTGTTACAAAAAATACTCAAGTGCAATATGAACACCCTAGTATTTACCATTTAGAAGTTAAAGCTAATGTCAAAATTTTAAAAAGTAGGTCAAATGCCAAGGTCAAGATGTTTAGTACCATCAGAAAGGTCTTGTTAAAAGGAATACTCAAGTGAAAGCCTTAATACTTGCCATTGAAAAGTTATATCAAAGATTAATGTTTTTAAAGTCAAATGCCTAGGTCAAAGTCACAAGGTCAAAATTTGGGTACAAATGGATTAATTGATTAAATATTGTTTAATATCCTGCTCAAGAATCTTTCACTCATATGGAGACATTACTTTTGCCGGTGAAGGGCTGCAAATTTAAGCCTATGCTCGGCGCTTATGGCCTTTGGGCAGGGAGTGATCTTTTTACGTGCTACACCTGCTGTGACATGGGACCTCGGTTTTTGCAGTATCATCCGAAGGACCGTCCCATTTAGTCATCTCTTATGACAAGCAAGAAGTACTGAGGATCTATTCTAACCCGGATCCCCAGGTACAAATGGAAAGATCTTGTCACAAGGGATACTTTTGTGAAATATGAAAGCTCTAATACTTACCATTTAAAAGTTATGGCCAATGTTACATTTTTTTAAAAAGTAGGTCAAACACTAAGGTCAAAATTTTTGTCCCAATGGAAAGGTCTTGTCACAAGGAATACCCATGGAAATATCAAAGCACTAGCATCTTACTGTTGAAAGGTTATTGGGAAGGTCAAAGTTTCAGACGGAATGACAGAATTATGGAATGACAGAATGGCAAACAGGACAAAAACAAATTGATGACATCTTCAAATAATTAAAGATATTTTTAATTATTTGAGTTTATGTTAATTTGACACTCTATACTCCTCCTAATTAGAATAACAGTTTCATTGTTGAAGTTTGACATTGAGAGCGAGATTAATATAAGCCTTTTGGCTTGTTTTCCGATCTCCATTACATATATATGTATGTTGTAAAATGTTGACTATTGTAAAATAAATAAAATATTGTTAAACTAAAGTTTGACATATTTCTTGTGCATGCATTAAACAAGTTATTCAACTCACAAATTTACCTAAAATCTCAAACAGTTTTCTGACGATCTCCTGAAATGCTGGGAAAAAGTCACTATGTTCCTCTAGACGTCGTATTACTCTAAAATAAAATTGATAATAGAAATATTAACAAATTACTTCTCATAATTAAGTGATTTCATTCCCAAATAGATAAAAAAAGCTCATTTTATATAACAAATTATGCAAGTTAAGAAGCCAAATAGAACAACTCTGGTGCTTTGCTATTATACCTATACACACTCAATTTAAAAAAAAAAAAAAGAAATCTAATTATTTGTGCTGATTTTAAAAGTTAATATGTTGTGTGATCACAACTCTACCTTTCTCAGGATAGTTACAAATCCTGACAAAGAAAATCATACAACAATTTGTTTACTTTATCATGTAGCATTCAGAAAATATGCATGAACACAAGTTACAAGACTTGGTGAGGATAACGTTTACCCCTCAAGATCCTCCGTTTGTAGGAGAGATTTCAGCTGCTTGGAGGTGGTGTTTTTATGAGATTGACACAGGTGTCCCACAGCATCCACAATCTCCGAGGATTTGGCATCTGGATCTGGTCAAAATGAGGGGAAGAAATGTCTGAATAAGTTAAAGCTGAATAAAGATCATAAAATTGTTGTAGATACCACTGGTATCTGTACATCACAGGAATCCATCCAAACTAAAAACAGGAGGTCCATGGGTCACAAAGCTCACCTGAGACAATTTGCTCATACAGGGATAAAGATATTAATACAAATGTAAAAAAAACAACCAAAAAACAAAAAACCATCATAAAATTTACTCACTCTGATGCCAGGGTTATGGAACGAAATAAAAAATTAAACTACTAGTATGTATGCTACATGAGAACAGTTCATTTATATGAATTACAAAACTGTACCTTGTGTTCTTAAAAAGAAGTGTTTAATGTAACTTTCTTCTTATACCCCTATGTGATGCTTTAAATCCCTATTGTGGTCCAGTGTCTTGGGCATACTTGCATTTTCATTTGAGAAATTGGACTCTCGTTTCCGAATTTTTTTTTTTGGAAATGTCACTATACTCCTGTATTTAAAACTTTAACATGATCTGCTGTAGCCCATTTTGGTCCTTGTGATCCTGATTTGAACAAACTTGAATCCATACTAAACAAAGATGCTTGCAGTTTAATTAATTTGATGAATTATTATTCTTGAGAAGATTTAAATTAACAAGAGGCCCACAGGCCTTATCTGTCACCTGAATATTTAAAGTATCAATCACTAGCCCCAAGGACTATGAAAACTAGAAAAGATTTCCTGTTCTGCATATCAAAGCTAAATTCTAATATTCAGCAATTGTATAAAACAAACTGTGCTCTTCAAATTTAAATGCCCCTGATAGTCCCTACATTGATGAAAGACTTTACATAATATGTACAATATTAACATAGTATGACTAATTTGGACCCATCCTAGAGTTGAAACCGTGGGTTTCAAAATTCACAATTTTGGTACATCCTTTGTGCTTTTCCTAATTATAAATTTAGTTTTTATACTGTATCTGCAAATTTAAAGAAGTCTTTCAAATGACAGAGACAATAATCACGATGACAATTTTGTGGAGATGCAAGAGTCCTGAAATTGACAATTTCTGATCCCCTTTGTCCCAAAGATGCTTCATACCATATTTGAAGAGAATTGGAATGGTAGTTATCAAGAAGAAGTTAAAAATGTTCAATTGTTGTCGGAAGATGGCAGATGCAGACCAATTAGGAGTGTACTCAAGTGGCCTAAAAAGTTCTAACCAGTTCTCTTTAAAACTTTTATCTCCAATTATGGTCTATTTTAGCCCATGGTTTGAACAAATTTGAATCTGTACTATATGATGATGCTTGCATCTTAGTTTAACAAATTGTAAGGCCTGTTGAAAGGAGCAGCATTTATATTCCACTGTATCATGGTATAGTTCAGAATGTTGGTTAAAGTGCAAAGTTGTGAACATAACACACTTATGTTGAGAAGATGTCTTGTTGTAAAGGAGATGTGGAACTCTTGGTAAAAAGATAATCGTATGGCAACAATATCAAAAAATCTCTGACGCTTTGTGCCCTGTGGTTCTAGAATTGGTGATTGTTTTAAAGATACATGTATATTTTCCAATATATACTTCTTCTTCAATCTCTGAACTCCTTTTGTGGTCCTGCCCATCCCTGGGTTCATACAAACCTGAATCAACATTACTGATATTGTCTACAACTCTATATTGATACATTGTACCATTTTGGTGTTTGAAAAATTAACTTTTCAAGTGAAATGTGGCTTTTCTGGTTCGGTGGTTCTTGAAAATATTCTTTAAACACTCTTTTATTTCCCAGTTATCTTCCCTTGGAATGAGACATGACCCTTTATCTCCTTTACACAAGAATGCTTCTTGGTAAGTTTGGTTGAAACTGATTGAATGGTTTTGAGAAAACGTGAAAATTTAAAGACAAGAGACAATGGGGAATTTTGATCAGAAAAGCTCATGGCTCAGGGGAGTTAAAATAAAGCTGTACTGCAAATGCTCCTATAGAAATGTGCTGTTTGTTTTTCTTATTTTTTGCACAATGTGAAAATTTTCTAGCCTATATCTATACTACATAAATGTATTTATTATAGATATATAAATTAATGTGTTTTCATTGAACATGTTTACTGGTGTGTTTATTCATAATAGACACAGTAATGTAATAGTAATTGTGCACACTTCAGCATAAAATTTCCCCACAGTTGAAGGTTTTTATTTAGTGCAGTAAGACATATACCCACCTGCCCACCCATGTAAAATGGATTCTGCATCATTATGCTACAAGTTAATATGTTCTTTTAAAGATCACAGATTTATTTTATACAGTATATAAATGATCATTAATAAACTGCATTTCTGAGAGTGCTTCTTAACCTACACATGTGTATCTATTTATTCCATAAATTATTCATGTTTGTTTGAGTTACATGAATAAAAACAGACAATGTTAATGTATAATAAATTTGCTCTTACAGAGTCCCAGAAGATTGCGCAGTGTGTTGAGTACATTATGGACTTCTCCGAGTTTGGTGTAAATATCATTCATTCTGGGAAACACTCCCGACACTGATGGAACATCAAACAGTGTCTGAAAGTGTTGGACGATGTTTTCTAGAACTGTACGTGAGGGGTGCTCCTTCCCATCCTGGAAACATAAACATGTCATAAATCCTGTAAACATATTACACAATGCTGTAAACATGTCACAAGTCTTGTAAACAGACCATACAATGCTGTAAATATGTCATACAATGCTGCAAATATATCATACACTGCTGTAAATATGTCATACAATGCTGTAAATATGTCATACAATGCTGTAAACATATCATACAATGCAGTAAACACATCATACAATCCTGTAAACATGTCACACATTCTCGTAACATATCATACAGTCCTGTAAACATGTCATACAATCCTGTAAATATAAAATGTCCCACAATCTTTGGTACTTTGCTAACAGTACATGTAAATGGATAAAATGAATGTTGCTTACACTCAACAATGATGCATTGTATATCATAACTTGGATTTAATGTACTCATAATTTAAATGCCATACACTATAATGTTTTCACTGTGTCGGTAAATTACATCCTGCACATTATATTTTCACTGTATCCATAATTTACATCCTGTATATTATAAATTTTAAATTTATTTCCATAATTTACAGCCTGTATATTGTAATATTTTCACTGTATTGGTAATTGATCATTTACAGCCTGTATATTATGTTTTCTTTGTATCAGTAAGTTACAGCTATACATTATAATATTTTCACTGTATCAGTAATTTACATCCTGTACATGATAAATTTTAAATTTGTATCAGTAATTTACAGTCTGTATATTATGTTTTCTCTGTATCAGTAAGTTACAGCTATACATTATAATATTTTCACTGTATCAGTAATTTACATCCTGTACATGATAAATTTTAAATTTGTATCAGTAATTACATCCTGTACATGATAAATTTTAAATTTGTATCAGTAATTACATCCTGTACATGATAAATTTTAAATTTGTATCAGTAATTACATCCTGTACATGATAAATTTTAAATTTGTATCAGTAATTTACAGCCTGTACATGATAAATTTTAAATTTGTATCAGTAATTTACAGTCTGTGTATTGTGTTTTCTCTGTATCAGTAATTTACAGTCTGTGTATTGTGTTTTCTCTGTATCAGTAATTTACAGCCTGTATATTATGTTTTCTTTGTATCAGTAATTTACAGTCTGTGTATTGTGTTTTCTCTGTATCAGTAATTTACAGTCTGTATATTATGTTTTCTCTGTATCAGTAATTTACAGTCTGTGTATTATGTTTTCTCTGTATCAGTAATTTACAGTCTGTGTATTGTGTTTTCTCTGTATCAGTAATTTACAGCCTGTATATTATGTTTTCTCTGTATCAGTAATTTACAGTCTGTGTATTGTGTTTTCTCTGTATCAGTAATTTACAGCCTGTATATTATGTTTTCTCTGTATCAGTAATTTACAGCCTGTGTATTGTGTTTTCTCTGTATCAGTAATTTACAGCCTGTATATTATGTTTTCTGTGTATCAGTAATTTACAGTCTGTGTATTGTGTTTTCTCTGTATCAGTAATTTACAGCCTGTATATTATGTTTTCTCTGTATCAGTAATTTACAGCCTGTATATTATAATGCTTTATTTGTATCAGTAATTTACAGCCTGTATATTATGTTTTCTCTGTATCAGTAATTTACAGTCTGTGTATTGTGTTTTCTCTGTATCAGTAATTTACAGCCTGTATATTATGTTTTCTCTGTATCAGTAATTTACAGTCTGTGTATTGAAATGTTTTAGATGTATCGATAATTTACAACTTGTATAGCTAGTTACATTTTCTGCAGTGTTAATTTCATGGTTTTGGTATATATAGTGAAAATCATACTGCACTGAAAATAAGGATGTACAACTTGAACTGCTGTGTTTTTGCATTAGTAATCACATTTACTACTAGTACATGCCTGAACAGGCTTGTACTAAAGGGGGCTCTCAGAGTTTTTTTTAAACTTCAAGAATCTATGAAAATTTTCCCCAGAGTATGTGTTAGCCCCCCCCCCCCCCCCCCCCCCCCCCCCCCCCCCCCCCCCCCCGTCACAATACTAGTACAGTAAATCTGGACATTTCTCACCTTCTCCCTGATAATGCCATCGTCGTACACAATTTTATCCACAGCAGTGATAATCTGGGCCATGGAAGGGTCACCACTTAGTCGAATCTTCAACCAGGGGGCTACCCTCTCTCCCAGCTTGTTCATGGAAATTTGAAGCTCCTAGTTAAATTCAAAGGTATCTATATGATAATCAGCTTTTTAGTCCATAATATGCTTCTATGAATTCCAAACAAAAGAACAAAGATCTAAAAGAAAAACAGCAAGCTGTTATGTACTTATAACAAAGATTTCAAGAAAACACATCCTTATGCAGGAAAAGCCAAATTTAAGGGACTTTTTTTTTCAAAGTCGGAGATTCCTTTAGAACTTTTTTGTTTGAAGTTCCACTATAATAAAAACTTGTACCCACTTTTGGTCATCTGTCAATATATGCAGTATCTATCTGGCAGAAATCTTTCATACTTTCAAAATACACTTCAAAATGAAATGCACCAGCAATAGCAATATGCCAACAGCTTTGGCAATGTCACGTATCATGCACCTGCCATCACTTTCAATTATTTCTGACTTTTGAGACATTTGCCTGTTACTGTCACAGGTTGGCCAGATTTTGCTGCATCTTTGACAGACTCTGTGACAGTCAGCAATTTCTTTCTCCACCTACGAACTGTCTCATAAGATACCTTATCAGACCCATAAACTTCCTCCAATTCAGTAAAAATCTGCATTACCAAATGACCAAGTTTTGTGCAAATTTTTATATAAGCTCTAATTTCTTCAATATTCTCAACCCGTTTCCCAACCATTTTGCAACAGTGGTCAAGGGCTGGTCTATTGAAATGACTAGAAGTTTAAAACTATTAAGAGCTGAAGGCTTATGTTTATAATGTTGGAAAGGAATTGAATAGAGCTATTCAAGAGTATCATCACCCATGAAATCGTGCAAAGCGTTATCACGCTGTGGTACAATACACACGACATATCGAACAGCCCTCATATGTAAGACTGGAATACTAAATGTAAGCAGACATAGGTAATTTGCCATTGGGTAACCATAAATACTACCAGTCTCCAGATGCTTGCTTATATTTTTCTCAACAAACTGTTATGATAATGATTGTTGCTTTTGGAAAGATTTTAACATGTAATCATTTGATCACTACTTTATGCAAATTCTGACACAATGAATCATAATAATAAGAAAAAAAAACTAAATAAACTTCAATGACACTTCTAGATGCTTGAATATGATTTTGTAAAATTGTATAGCCTTATTGTCGTTAAAAATATTTCAAAAATTTTCTATGTACTAGTTAACCTATATTACCTTTTGTGGATGTTGGAGGTTGGGTTAAAATAGAATTAAAGGTACAAAATCGTAGTTTTGTCCTTCTAAAGAAGTCCACTACCAAATCCCTACTGTAGCTCTGCTGTGTTTATACATGCTCTACTCCATTTCAGAAAGTTTGCATATAAAGACAATTTTTACTCTTGTGATTCTTGTGAGGAAGATTTTGAATGATGTTTCCTATACATAGTAACTGTCACCCTGCCCTTGCCAGGTGGGTCATGTATGGAACAAACTCAAGCATTCTTTTTTCAAGGTTAGGCTTGTCTGATTAGTTGTTCTGAAGAAAATAATGTTTTTAGAAATGCCCTGTTCTCTTTCAAATGTCTTGATTATCTCTATTTGGAAGGGAATATTGTCCTTCATTTGAACAAATTTAATTCCCTCTTTTCTGTGGATAATTTGTGTCAAGTTTGGTTGAAATCGACAAAGACACGCCATGCCAACTGAAATAAGATACAAGAAAGGCAAAATTTAAATGATTTTAGGAGAAATCCACATATCTACAAGTTCTACAGAAGTTGAATGTTACGATAAACTGTGATAGGAAACAACTCAACATTTAAGTCTTTGACTCGGGAGAGACCTCAATGCACTTTACAATCACAGTAATTTATTTCATATCAATGGAATTAATGTGCTGTATAGTTCAATGCTGCATCTGTTTGTATGTTAAGGGATTAAATACATGTACCACGCATTTATTCACTATACAAATGCGCCTGAATCACGAACTCAGGTCAAAGACACCATTCAAAATTTGCATAATGGGGCACATTTATGTCATCTACAAACAATCACATTTACATGACAATTGCAGCATTGGTCTGAATCAGATCTAAGCATATATCACACACCAACAGAACCTCACAGCATTTTTTTTAAGGAATCTCGTACAAAGACTTTACCAGAAATTACACCCCCAACTAGCTTATTTAAAATAAAAAAAAAAAAAATTAACTTGCACTGTATAAATATTTGATAGGAAATGAAATGTCAAGACCTGGTTAAATATCTTTTTGTAAATGACGACTTGCGAACGCATGAATTATTCATAAAATGAGGCCTCTAAAGTACATAATACTGTTGTCAAGTCTGTATGCAAAGTTTTCTTCATGACAAATGAATCTTTTATAAGACAGTAGTGAATTTTCAACCAACCACATTAATGTTCATATGTGGCATTTCAGGAAATCTTTTTTTAAACTTTCTTCCATTATTCTCATGACGCTATCTTCCCATATATAGTGCTTTAATGTTTATATTTAATATGTGTGTCAAAACTCTTAATGTTCATAATTGGTGTTAAGAAACCCAAAGACAGATCTCAGATGCAAGAAATTAAATGTTTTTCACTATTTCATTAAATGTTGGTCAATAAATTGTAAATCTATAAATACTGATAATTCATAACATTCAAATGGAAACAAATGTTAACAAATGTATCACGATTGAATTTTTTAACTCTCCTTGCTCAAAAATGAGAAAATTAAGGTGTATGAGAATTCGCCTGTTGATCTACAGTTTTCTCTATAAATTCCTTTTATGCACCTTTTCACAAAAATCTTTCATTTGTTTTATTCTACATGCCTCAAAACAACATGATTTTCCCATAAGGCTCAATGTTAAATTTATTGGGCAATATTTCTAAGGCACATGTCGTTGATTATTTTTGAAAGATCTTTTGGTGCATTATTTGTTTATGTTAATGTTCTAAAATGTCAAATACCTTAGTTTTCCTTTGATGAAAACTTTTTTCAGGAGATGATCATGCACTATATACTTTAACCACTCTTTTTTTAAATTTATGTTAGCATTACAAAAGAATATCTTTATGTACATCATCAATTAATTTGCATAATGAGAATAACATTTTCAACATCATGATCTCTCATCAGATGGATGGATTGAGAATTTGTGTGTCACACTTAATCTCTCACTGACATTTTAAAATGAATGATGTTTTTCAATGTATTAATGACACTTGGGCCTTTGCCTTGGCATTCAGCTGCTTCAAAAGGTAAAGGTTGGCCATCAATCACCCTGTGAGTTTTTAACCTCAGAATATTTTGATATAAATTCCACAGAAAAAATTAGCATGTCCTCAAGACAGGTGTACTGAGAGCTATCAAACATAAATCATTCACAGAAGAAAACGGATTTCAATTTGATTGCAAACCACCTTGTCGCCAAAACGTACAGGCTGTGAATGATAATAGCCACAACCATTGTGTATGACTCAACAAAATAGATGATCAAAATATTGTGCACAGATGACTTTCCTGTTCAATAATGCAGTACACATTTCCTATTGTTGTGCAATATGCACATATAAATTGAAACTCAGACATATTAAATGATAAAAATGGCTTGCAGACATGATTATTAAACTATCAAGATCTGGAAATCAGTCTCCTAGTATATATAGGACAGGTCATATCAACATGTACTGTGTGTTCTGTTCCCAAAATAAACTCACTGGCAGTATTCAAACCTTGTTATTTGATTAATATACAAACAATTAGTATTCTGAAAATATTTTTTGCGGGGGTTTTACCTATGTTAATAATACATGCACTGGGTACATAACGATAGCTCATGTAATATATTTCCCACAGTATAAAGCCATGCAATTCTGATGTCTAAACTGAAGAATGTTGACCATTCAACCTAATTTAATACAGACAGATCAGTCAACATTAATTAAATGTTGACTAGTTGATTTCATCATCTAATAATCATTAGCATTTGAACATAATTCAACCATGAATGACAATTTCCATTTATTTAAGGAATAAATGTCTAGATTGTTTGTGTTAAGGGCGTATGGGGAAATTTGTATATTGGGTGATCTGATGCCAACAGTGTTTTTTATCCCCTACGAAACAAACAAGCTGAACATTTTCCTTGTATTTATAGGTTTTTATGTCAAATTGGGAGGTCAGTGCAGAAATCTGTACAACATAATCAATGGTAAAAGTACACGCATTGTATCAATATGCAGTCTGGTAAAGTACATGCATTGTGTTAATATGTAGTCTAGTAAAAATATATACAATTGTATTTATATGCAGCCTGGTAAAATTAAAAGCTTCATATTAATACACAATCTAGCAAAACTAAAAGCATGGTATCAATATGCAGTCTTAATGATATCAAATACTCCCGACACTGTTCATGTGAAGAAACACTGCACAACCAACAAACATTATAGTGCAAGGTATAGCATAAAACACCTGATGAAAGGCTTTCAGTTATCATCCATTTTAATGAAACCCCAGACCAAATTACTGCCCTTCAACCTAATGACCCTCAGATAATAGTCTGGTCCTCTGGTCCAGCAAACATATATTGACCTCCAATCCAGTCAACAAATACATCAAGGATTATATGTATACTTTGATATTATATATGTAAAGACTATGTCAAAATTTATGAATCAATTTAAATGAATGTGGATATCAAAAGTCTGCCCACAGTCTGATAGGACTTGTCACGGATTTCAACCCTTTCAATATTTGGGTCTTCAAATCAACAAAAAATACACAGGTTATCTGTCCTCTTTGGGCTGAGAATCAAATGAAACATGCAGTATATTGAATTGGAGGACAGTAACCTCCTTTTGTACTTATTTTTGACCCTCGACAACTCCCTGCACTACTTTATACAACATATAATACTCTCTTAGTTCTAGGATATGTTTAGGAGACCAGAGTTTGTCTGGAGTATGTATCATAGACAATGTATTTAATCATGCATTGTACTAAAATAACTCTAGTTCCAGTGTGAACAGAAATAAATTTAACAGAGAGCTTTATTTCATTAGTGTCAGTCGACCCCAGCAAAATGATAATTTAGTGCCATGTCAACGACCCTGACATAATTTCTTTTAATGTTTCCTTAATTTGTCAACGTTAAATACCGTATATTTTACAATCCATCATTTTGTGATGATTTAGTGGACATTAAATTTTATCTTAATGAAGATGAATTCAGCTGGTGTCGCAGAGAGGACAACCAAACACAAAGGTCATTCTGGTCAATGAACTCTGCTTGGGTTAATCCACACCATGTTGTTCACAACAAATACAAAACAATTTTTTTTATCAAAACAGTACTTGATTTCCAGTCTTCTTGAAACTAATAGAGGAATTATGTATTTTGTCTGTCTATCCAGTGCATTCACACAAAGCCATTTAGCAATCTGTACAGAAACCATTTAGTAACCTGTTCAAAAGCCATTTTGTTACTTGTAAAGAAGTCATTTTAGTAACCTATACAGAAGACATTTAGTAACCTGTACGGAAGACATTTTTAGTAACCTATACAGAAGTCAATTTGAGTAACCTGAACTAAAGTCATTTTAGTAACCTGTACAGAAGTCATTTAGTAACCTGTACAGAAGTCATTTTTAGTAACCTGTACAGAAGTCATTTAGTAACCTGTACAGAAGTCATTTAGTAACCTATACAGAAGTCATTTTTAGTAACCTGTACAGAAGTCATTTAGTAACCTGTACAGAAGTTGTTTTTAGTAACCTGTACAGAAGTCATCTTAAGTAACCTGTACAGAAGTAATATTTAGTAACCTGTACAGAAGTAATATTTAGTAACCTATACAGAAGTCATTTTTAGTAACCTATACAGAAGTCATTTTTAGTAACCTGTAGAGAAGTCATTTTTAGTAACCTGTGCAGAAGTCATTCAGTAACCTGTACAGAAGTCATTTTTAGTAACCTGTATAGAATTCATCTCTAGTAACCTGTACAGAAGCAATATTTAGTAACCTATACAGAAGTTATTTTTGGTAACGTATACAAAAGTCATTTAGTAACCTGTACAGAAGTCATTCAGTAACCTGTACAGAAGTCATTTTTAGTAACCTGTATAGAATTCATCTCTAGTAACCTGTACAGAAGCATTATTTAGTAACCTATACAGAAGTTATTTTTGGTAACGTATACAAAAGTCATTTAGTAACCTGTACAGAAGACATGTAACCTGAAGATTTTTTATGTATGCAACTCTATATATTCATCATTAAAGCTATATGCCCTGATTATCCCGCTTACTCAGCACAGTTTTATAGTTGTGCCCATAAATTGTCTTGCCCCTATCTGAAGCATTTAAGTGGTATTTTGAATTCACCTGGAAAATTACAATTAATCCATAAACAATTTTGGCCCTATTTCTAACATCTAAAAAGTAAATTTTTAATGTAGAATGCCCCGTTCTTATTTTTCAGACTAGAATTTGAGATTTAGAATAATTCATCATAAACTGACTTAGTCCAGCTTACAGTACCAGTGTATGGTGCTTACCTGTAAACTATCTTGTCCTGTTTCCTGCACAATTTACCTGTAAACTATCTTGTCCTGTTTCCTGCACAATTTACCTGTAAACTATCTTGTCCTGTTTCCTGCACAATTTACCTGTAAACTATCTTGTCCTGTTTCCTACACAATTTACCTGTAAACTATCTTGTCCTGTTTCCTGCACAATTTACCTGTAAACTATCTTGTCCTGTTTCCTGCACAATTTACCTGTAAACTATCTTGTCCTGTTTCCTGCACAATTTACCTGTAAACTATCTTGTCCTGTTTCCTGCACAATTTACCTGTAAACTATCTTGTCCTGTTTCCTACACAATTTACCTGTAAACTATCTTGTCCTGTTTCCTGCACAATTTACCTGTAAACTATCTTGTCCTGTTTCCTGCACAATTTACCTGTAAACTATCTTGTCCTGTTTCCTACACAATTTACCTGTAAACTATCTTGTCCTGTTTCCTGCACAATTTACCTGTAAACTATCTTGTCCTGTTTCCTGCACAATTTACCTGTAAACTATCTTGTCCTGTTTCCTACACAATTTACCTGTAAACTATCTTGTCCTGTTTCCTGCACAATTTACCTGTAAACTATCTTGTCCTGTTTCCTGCACAATTTACCTGTAAACTATCTTGTCCTGTTTCCTACACAATTTACCTGTAAACTATCTTGTCCTGTTTCCTACACAATTTACCTGTCAACTACTTTAGTCCTGTTTATGGTACAAACTTTGCTATTTTTCTGTAAACTATCTTGGTATTTTCTGTAAACTATCTTGGTATTTTCTGTAAACTATCTTGGTATTTTCTGTAAACTATCTTGGTATTTTTCTGTAAACTAGATTAATTCTGTAGGTGTGGAATTTAACTGTAAATCATCTTGGTCCTGTTTGTGGGACAGTTTGATTCAGTTCTGTAGGTGTGGAATTTACCTGTAAATCGTCTTGGTCCTGTTTGTGGGACAGTTTGATTCAGTTCTGTAGGTGTGGAATTTACCTGTAAATCATCTTGGTCCTGTTTGTGGGACAGTTTGATTCAGTTCTGTAGGTGTGGAATTTACCTGTAAATCGTCTTGGTCCTGTTTGTGGGACAGTTTGATTCAGTTCTGTAGGTGTGGAATTTACCTGTAAATCGTCTTGGTCCTGTTTGTGGGACAGTTTGATTCAGTTCTGTAGGTGTGGAATTTACCTGTAAATCGTCTTGGTCCTGTTTGTGGGACAGTTTGATTCAGTTCTGTAGGTGTGGAATTTACCTGTAAATCATCTTGGTCCTGTTTGTGGGACAGTTTGATTCAGTTCTGTAGGTGTGGAATTTACCTGTAAATCGTCTTGGTCCTGTTTGTGGGACAGTTTGATTCAGTTCTGTAGGTGTGGAATTTACCTGTAAATCGTCTTGGTCCTGTTTGTGGGACAGTTTGATTCAGTTCTGTAGGTGTGGAATTTACCTGTAAATCGTCTTGGTCCTGCTTCCAGGACTGGAGTTTGGCTACTGTTCTTTGTAAACTCTTTTCTGTCAGAACATTCTTCTTCCGTGAAGGACTGAGAGGTATCCCATGATGCTCCTCTTCATCATGACACATATCTTGCACACAGCGGCAGAACTAATATAAAGCAAAAACACATTATATCAACAAATGTAAGTTTCTTTCACAACCAAGAGCTATCAAACATTAGAGAAGGTGACAACTACTATCAACCTGATACATATGATTTCCATTACAACCTGCTACAATAGGGTGGTGTAATAACTGATGTGATGTTTCCACAGGCAATTGTTACAGTAACCATAATGTGAATTTAGAAAAGATAGTTGTAAAGTTTGAGTGGGTTACATAAGGTGTTGCAGTAAAAAAAACACCTTGTATCTGATGTCTCAGGGAACTTGTTATTGTGTAAAAAAACCTTGTATCTGATGTCTCAGGGAACTTGTTATTATGTAAAAAAACCTTGTATCTGATGTCTCAAGGAACTTGTTATTGTGTAAAAAAAACCTTGTATCTGATGTCTCAGGGAAATTGTTATTGTGTAAAAAAAAACCTTGTATCTGATGTCTCAGGGAACTTGTTATTGTGTAAAAAAACCTTGTATCTGATGTCTCAGGGAACTTGTTATTGTGTAAAAATCCTTGTATCTGATGTCTCAGGGAACTTGTTATTGTGTAAAAAAACCTTGTATCTGATGTCTCAGGGAACTTGTTATTGTGTAAAAAAAACCTTGTATCTGATGTCTCAGGGAACTTGTTATTGTGTAAAAAAAAACCCTTGTATCTGATGTCTCAGGGAACTTGTTATTGTGTAAAAAAACCTTGTATCTGATGTCTCAGGGAACTTGTTATTGTGTAAAAAAACCTTGTATCTGATGTCTCAGGGAACTTGTTATTGTGTAAAAAAAACCCTTGTATCTGATGTCTCAGGGAACTTGTTATTGTGTAAAAAAAACCTTGTATCTGATGTCTCAGGGAACTTGTTATTGTGTAAAAAAAACCTTGTATCTGATGTCTCAGGGAACTTGCTCTTGTGTGAACAAAACTTATGATGTCTTGGGGAACTTGTTATTGTGTAAATAAAACTTCTGATGTGTCAGGGAACTTGCTATTGTGTAAATAAAACTTCTGATGTGTCAGGGAACTTGCTATTGTGTAAATAAAACTTCTGATGTGTCAGGGAACTTGCTCTTGTGTGAACAAAACTTCTGATGTCTTGGGGAACTTGTTATTGTGTAAATAAAACTTCTGATGTCTAAGGGAACTTGCTCTTGTGTGAATAAAACTTCTGATGTCTAGGGGAACTTGTTATTGTTTAAATAAAACTTCTGATGTCTCGGGGAACTTGCTATTGTGTAAATAAAACTTCTGATGTGTCCGGGAACTTGTTATTGTATAAATAAAACTGATGTCTCTGGGAACTTTATATTGCGTAAATGAAACTTCTGATGTGCCAGGGAATTTGATATACATTGCAAGACTCACACATTCAGTGTTATACAGTCAAACCTCATTATCTGGAACTAGATGGGACTGAGAAAAAACTTTGAGATAGCTGAGGATTCGAGATATTGAGGGTAAAATATTTAAGGAACAAGTGGTTGGGACTTCTGAATGACTTTGACATATCCATGGTATTCAAGATATCGGTGTTCGAGATACCGAAGTTCAACTGTATTTTATTCTCACATAAGAATAAACAGTAAATCTAGGATTTGTGATGATGTACTGAATTATTATATTAAATTAGAAAATCTTTCCAATTCTGTTTTTCTCAATGAGTTTAATAATAACAATACAGCAAAAAACAGACATTCTGGTACCAGGAAAAATAAAATTCTGAAGTATTTTTAACATTTTAATAGAATTTGAATCTTGGTCCTCTAACTGATTAATATTTCTCTTGACAGGGTTGCAAGCCGTGTTAATCTTAATCTTGAAATCAGAGTTTTCAGTCAATGCCTCGAGGATAACATATTTTTCTTATTCTGTGACTACTATCCTTCAAAATGGTTTGGAAACGGGTTGAGAATATTGGAGAAATTTGAGCTTACATAAAAATTCACACAAAACTTGGTCATTCAGTAATGCAGAGTTTTACTGAATTGGGGGAATTTTGTGGATCTGATAAGGTATCTTATGAGACAGTTTGTAGATGGAGAAAGAAATTTCTGACTGCCACATAGTCTGTCAAAGATGCAGCAAAATCTGGCCAACCTGTGACAGTAACAGGCAAGGCAAATGTTTCAAAATTCGGAAATAATTGAAAGTGATGGCAGGTACACGATACATGATATTACCAAAGCTGTTGTCATATCACTATCACGGGTGCATTTCATTTTGAAGTGTATTTTGAAAGTATGAAAGACTTCTGCCAGATGGATACCGCATATTGACAGATGACCAAAAATGGGTACAAGTACAAACCGCTAGGCAATTGCTCAAAATGCTTCCCATATTCAATCAAAGACAATTTGCAAACATTTTTGTTACTGGTGACAAAACATGGGTTCACTATTTCGAACCATTAAGAAAAATTGGAAACAAAATATGGCTAACTAAACACGGTAGAAGGCCTGTAGTTGTAAAAAAAATCATAAACACAAAGAAGGTTCTTTATTGCATATTCTTCTCATGTGATGGTATAGCCATACAAATTCCGGTGTCCAAGGGCAAAAGTGTTACAGGTTGGTGTTACCGAGATGTTATAGTAAAAAAGCTCAAGAAATATTATCATAAATGATGCCTTGTGTCAGGATTTAGGCATGTTTGTCTGATACATGATAATGCCTATGAACAGGAAGGGATCTTAACCGTGTTTGTCTGATACATGATAATACTCCATCACATACATCTGAGCTTGTGAAGCAATTTATGAAGTCAGAGAAGGTTACCGTCCTGCCACGCCCACCATACTCTCCAGATCTAGTCCCATGCAACTTTGACCTTTTTCCAAAACTTAAAAAGTTCTTATCTGGTCGTCGATACAAGTTTCGACAAGCCCTTGGCTCAGCCATCAGTCAGTGCCTCAGAGGTCTACCTCAATCAGCGTATCGTGACACATTTCAGAAATGGATTCAGAGATTGAAATTATGTATTTCAAACCACTGAGAATACTTTTAAGGAATGTAATATACATATCACTTTTTGAGTCTAATGCTTTTGAGATATTGTACAATACACATTACATATCGAACAACCCTTGTATACCAGAATTCATTAAATTTTGAGACTACTTTGCACCAATATTCATAAGTGAGAGAAAATTGTGAATTCTAGTGAGTATTCCTGAAATGTAATGTGTGTAAGTACTTTCTGTCTGTATATGTACAATACTCTTGCTGACTTTACCTGTTCATATCTCTGAGATATCTCGAGATATCCATTCTGTTTCTGTAATAAAGGAATGATCTGCTCGAGGTCTTCAACATCTGTCTCAGTGCATATGTCCTGAAAAAAAAAAAATCAAACTCTTTCAAGGTTATCTTGAACATCATGACCTTGAACTCTACAACTGAGGTCAAAACTCTGGGATTTGTACATCTTCAAATGATAACTATCCTATTGTAATCTGAAGTCAAACTGCAAAAAGGTTATTAGTAATGCCTTAAGACAGAATTAAGATGACAAATAAGAATATGAAGAAAACTGACAGAAACAGGGGATCTAGACTGAGTGCTTATGCAGATGAAATTTATGAAAGGAGTTGCCAGATTTAATATTTCCAAAGCTTTGGCAAGGGAAATATTTAAATCTGGTAATGAATTTCATAAATTTTCGTATATCATAAGCACGAGTGTAAGATTTTATTTATCACACAACTATCAATAAATGCATATTTTAGTTACTTTCCATTTCACATTTCTGCATACAGAATTGATTTTCAGCGTCTTTGCATGGTGTGAAAATGGAAGAAGTACGATCTAAAGATAAACATGTCACCATGATAGCTAAATTAAAATTTCAATCTCAGGATTTTAACTTTTAGCTATGTCATTATGTAGCAGCAACAAATGAAACAGGAATAAATATGATAGGCTTGACCCTACATAATTTGCATTGTTACTAATCTGTGCTACAAGTTCATATTGTTTTTAAAAACCTGCATCATGAAACTGGAAACAGTACTGTTGTGTGATAAACAATTATATGTCTCCCCTGAAATGGAGAAAAATAATTATCTACGCAGCCTTAGAGTATGTGTTTTCTGGGGAAAGACAACTACAACATTTCTATGAAATCAGTATCCATAATTAAGATCCATTTTTTGATCCCTTAAACATTATGTACAGAACATGTCTTGCACTCCAAATTGTTATTTCAGAAAATGAGGGACATTCTAAATCAAATTTATGTCTCAAATGGGGAAAAAAAAATATTTCCTTGCCATTAATGACATTCAACATGTGATATTTCTCATTTCCTCTTGTACTATAAAAATCAATCACATGACTGTTACACAAGCGGTCATATTGAACTGTCTGTCAAAACCATCAAAGGATGATTTTTAAAGCTTCATAATGACAGGAAATGTGTAACGATGTGAACCTTCACATGTGATTAGATTAAAGTCTTGGGACAAAATCTTCAAAGAACCACACATCACCATATTCATCATCATTAAACCATCCTGACTGTTGTAGAGGTGTGAAAAGAACAGTCTTTGTCATGCTTAAAAATATATAAATGCCACTTCATACAGTGCATATCATATTTATTATCATGCCATTTTTGTCTGCTTGATCTGCTGTTAGTTCCTTTCCTGACTCGATACAAAGCTTAATTCAATGTCATACATAACTCTCAAGATGACATATGATGATGTAATGATTATGAAGTCAATTTAGTATAGACAAAAACCCAAGACATGAGTGAACACTATAGCACAGACAACAAGCATTCTGAGAGTATTCATGAGCAATACATGTCTCCTACGCCACCCTCATTAATTTACGGATGTAACATTCGAACGAATGTACATTCAACGTTGGTTGACCTTGAACTGTAACCTGAAACACTGGTACTACATCACTAAGTTTACCAGTAGTTTAATGTTTCATGTTCATAATACAGATGACGCATGTTGTATTTATCAGGGATGTATCAAACAATCCGGAATATTTTGTGTTAACCAGACTACTTTTACTTTTACATAAAAACACGGCAAGTGATGGGTATAAGAAGCGTGCACAAGGTTGTCAACAGGTTGTAAAGTTTTACTTAGAATACCAGTGTCAACCAAATTACGTATATATTATAAAGAATTTTTTATAGGATAATTCATTATAAGTATTTACACTATTTTGTCTGTATACTGAGCTCTCCTTTTACATATTATGAGGTTGTTTAAAGTAAACAATGGTTGAATACATACTACAGAACGTTGCTAAATTTTAATACAATATTTTTGATACATTGAGTAGAACAGTATGTTTCATGCTGTATGTTGTGAAATGTAGAATACCTTTGATATATTGAATAGAACAGTATGTCGTATGCTGTATTTTTGTGAAATGTATTCTAAGTATCTGTTTTTCGGTTGTTACAGTCAATTGCTTTCTTCAGTAAAGCCAACATGACTCATACTGACCGATTGGTATATTAGGAACAACATTAATGGCAAATTTGACCATTGATGTGAGTACGGACCATGTATTGGAACCACAGAAGGATGACCCAAATCAAGATGAAGGGAAACCACAGAATACTGTCCCAGATCAAGGTAAATCTGCACATGGAACTCTTGATGAAGAAGACACAGAACAAGGAGCTCATAGTAGAAAATTCACTGAGCACAGAAAACTGTATAGTGAACAGCAACGGTCAAAGTTTTATAACAAGTCAAGAAAACGTAGAATGAAGCTTACAGACATGATTGACAATGAAGAAGCCATAAGAACGTAAGATTGATTGATTGATTATTTATTGCTTTCCGCCACACTCAACAATTTTTCAGTTATCTGGTGGTGTCCAGTTTTTGTTGGTGGAGGAGAGAACCCAGATACAATATACCTGGGAAGAGACCACCGACCTTCCGCAAGTAAACGGCAAACTTGCTCACATAACGCCGCGGCCGAGATTCGAACACACGCCGACAGAGGTGAGAGGCTTTGTGATTTTGAGCCCGATGCTCTAACCACTCAGCCACAGAGGCCCCTAAGAACATAAGAGATGTGTATAAGGAGTGGATGATTGAGTATGAATTCTAACAACTCATGCTGTCCATTCTAAAAGACTTAGCAATGAAGGCCCATCACAATACATGATAATACACCAAGAGAGAAAATCAGATATCCAAGAATGTAAAACTTCACTGAAAAATTATTTGACTCAGAAAGATATTAAAAGCCACATGAACAAGTGTCACATGTAAGTTTAGGACAGCAACCTCTTTCAAGTGTTATTTCATGTAAACGACTTGATGAGGAAGAGAAGATTGCCGAATTAGAAGCCAAATGCAAAGTATTTAAGAGAAAGAAGGAACTTAAACTAGCTAAAGTTGCTCTACAGACGAATGAAGAGGAAATTACACTTGAACTAGACTTAGCAGTGTAGGAAGAAAAGGCAAAGGTGTTTGATAAATATGAACCGTGATAATAGTGTATTTCCTAGAGACAGGAAGGTCAAAGATGAGCAGCCTATTCATTTGGCTTCATTAACAAAATCGAGAAAGAAGCTTAATCCTAGCACAGAAACCTTCTATCCCATAGAAAAAGAAACTGTTCCAACATTATCAGATTAATTTATGGACATCCAATTCCAAATCAGCCATTCCTGACAGAAGAGAGAAGAAACTTATATCAACCTCCTCAGCATCTTAAAAGAGTACAATCAGACGTGAACACTTAACAGAGTACAATCAGATGTGAACACTTAACAGAGTACAATCAGACGTGAACACTTAACAGAGTACAATCAGACGTGAACACTTAACAGAGTACAATCAGACGTGAACACATTACAGACTACAATCAGACGTGAACACTTAACAGAGTACAATCAGACGTGAACACTTAACAGAGTACAATCAGACGCGAACACGTAACAGATTAAATCAGACGTGAACACATAACAGAGTACAATCAGACGTCAACACTTAACAGAGTACAATCAGACGTCAACACTTAACAGAGTACAATCAGACGTGAACACTTAACAGAGTACAATCAGACGCGAACACGTAACAGATTACAATCAGACGTGAACACGTAACAGAGTACAATCAGACGTCAACACTTAACAGAGTACAATCAGACGTCAACACTTAACAGAGTACAATCAGACGTCAACACTTAACAGAGTACAATCAGACGTGATCACTTAACAGAGTACAATCAGACGTGAACACTTAACAGAGTACAATCAGACGCGAACACGTAACAGATTACAATCAGACATGAACACTTAACAGAATCAGAAGAGAAATACGTATGTAGATGATTGTATAACATCAGTAACGAGACAAAATCAATGAACCATCACATTTCTACTTTGTATCAAGTGTGGATTTTGTCTTGCTAAGTTTCAGAGTAACAGTAGAAAGTAATGAAGACTATTCCAGAGGAAGATCGTACAAAGGACAGAGAGAAATGAGGGATGATAGTGTTACTGAGCGAGCTCTAGGGATATATTGGTTCGTTGTAGAAGACAAACTTGGTTTCCATGTAAACATCAAGAATCAACCATCAACAAGACGTGGTATACCAAGCGTCATTACTGTCATGTATGACCATCTGGAACGGCATCACCATTTGTGTTGACAGCTAAGTTTATACTTCAGACTTTGTGCAATAAAGGAATTGGTTGGGATGAAGAGATTCCTACAGAGGAGCATACAAGATGGCAGGGATGGTTATGCCAAGTACAGCAAATAGGACACATGTCAGTTGATAGATGTTACAAGCCCCCAGACTACAAGGATGTCGTTTCATGCCAACTTCATTGCTTTGCAGATGATAGCAAAGTTGTATATAGAACAGTTTTCTATCTCAGAATGGTAGGTAAAATGAAAACATACATTGTGCATTTGTCATAGGAAAATCCAGAGTTGCCCCCCTTAAATCAGTGACAATACTGAGAATGGAGTTAACGGCAGCTACCAGTGCAGTGAAACTTAGTCGCATGTTAGTCAATGAATTGGACTACCATATTCATGATTTTTTCTTATAGACTGACAGCATGTCTGTTATCAGGTAAATTGCAGACAAGAGAGCACGATTCCATACATTTGTAGCCAATCGCTTAGGGATCATTCATGAGGCAACAGATGTGAAACAGTGGAACTATATCAACACGAAGCAGAACCCAGCTGATTTAACTTCAAAAGGAGCAGCAACTATTGACAGGTTTCTGAAGAATTCACAATGGTTACATGGACCCGATTTTCTGTGGATAATTGAGCAAGAATGGCCAAAATGTTGTGAAAGTGTGAACATTTCTCGTGACGATCCAGAAGTTAAAAACTCAGTCAACGTGTGTCAGCAAGCAATGGAATCAAATGAAGGAATGGAGCACTTACTATCATATGGTTCTGATTGATACAAGGTGAAGAAACTTACAGCATGGTTGTTACGAGCTAAGGAATCACTTCGTGACTCTTCAAGAGCAAAGATTTCAAGCACTGAAGGGACACAGACACCTGGGAAACGTTCTATGCAGTTGACAGTTGATGTGACAAGCAGAGCGTGACTTGATTTCATATGTACAAAGAAAGCACTTATGGAAGAAATAGACACTATATTGATTAACGAAGAATCATTGACAAGTAAAAAGGTCAAACTTAGCAACACTTCAAAGCTACGCATGCTGGACCCAGTTACTGATGGTCAGGGATTGTTAATAGTTGGAGGACGATTGGATCGTGCAGACATGTCATTTGACTCTAAACATCCAATAATCCTTCCCAAGGATTCTCCACTTTCACGACTCATGGTCAAAGGTGTGCATCAATCTACTGGACATATGGGGGAAAATTCCATTTTGACCGTTCTGAGACAGAGATTTTGGATCCTGGGTGTTAATATCAAATGACTGATATCGAAATGTATGAAATGCGGAAAATATCAAGGTGCTCCAGTTACACAGAAAATGGCAAATCTTCCCAAGGAAAGACTGAGGTCTGATAAGCCACCTTTCTCTAGAATCGGAATGGATTTTATTGGACCATTTGAAGTGAAACAAGGACGAAGTGTTATAAAACGTTACGTTGCTATTTTCACACTTCTAGCTATAAGAGCAGTTCATCTGAAGTTAGCATTTTCTCTTGACACAGATTCCTGTGTAAATGCAGTAAGATGATTTACAGCTAGAAGAGGAATTCAAACTTTTATCAGAACAGACAATGGTACAAATTCTGCTGAAGCAGAAAGAGAAACTACAAGGACGGAAGCGTCACGCTACAGAAAAGCATTCAGTGGGAAATCAACCTCCAGCCGCACCCCACTTTGGAGGAATATAGGAGAGACTCATTAGATCTGTTTGTAAAGTGCTGTACCCAATCATGCGTGAACATATTATTCGTCTCAACGAAAGGTCTTATAAACCTTTTTTGTGAAGTAGAAGGAATTCCATATGGAAGACCTACTGCTGAGCTTTGAAATGATGTGAATGATTTAAAAGTGCTCACCCCAAATGATTTGCTGCTTCTTCGACCTGGCGAGTGCTTTCCTCCTGGAACCTTTTACAAAACCGATAATTACAGCAAGCAGAGTTGGAGCCAAATTCAATACCTGGCAGATATTTCTTGGAAATGATGGCTATGCGAGAATCTACCTCTTTTACAGAAGAGACAGAAATGGATAAATTCTGAAGAAAACGTGAAAGTTGGTGATATTGTGCTTGTTGTGGACAATTTTCCTCACAATATGTGGATTATGGGTCATGTTCTGGAAGTGATAAAAGACAAATAAAAAATGTTGTGTGCATTGTGAAAGTAAAGACTGCATTTTTAGTGTTGACACGTCCAATTGCAAAACTGTGTCCTTTGAGGAGGTGGACTGTTAATATGGCACTTTAGAAGTGGCTGAAGACTTCAATAATTTGACTGACCTGTAACTTGTTATGTGTTTTGGCCTCACTTGAATGGTTTGATAATTGTGTTTTTGTGTAAAACCCAATTAAGGGGGTGGAAGTATCGGCCAATCTGGAATATTTTGTGTTAACCAGACTACTTTTACTTTTACATAAAAACACGGCAAGTGATGGGTATAAGAAGCGTGCACAAGGTTGTAAAGTTTTACTTAGAATACCAGTGTCAACCAAATTACGTATATATTATAAAGAATTTTTTATAGGATAATTCATTATAAGTATTTACACTATTTTGTCTGTATACTGAGCTCTCCTTTTACATATTATGAGGTTGTTTAAAGTAAACATTGGTTGAATACATACTACAGAACATTGCTAAATTTCAATACAATATTTTTGATACATTGAGTAGAACAGTATGTTTCATGCTGTATGTTGTGAAATGTATTCCAAGTATCTGTTTTTTGTTTGTTACAGTCAATTGCTTCCTTAAATAAAGCCAACATGACTCATGTTGACTGTCTGGTACATTAGGAACAACACTGGATGAAACAGTCTTAGTTAGAACTCTCCATCTTATAAACATATATCCTAAATGTCACAGTATGTTCTAATCCCTGTTGTGATACTACTTACTATCGCTATTAACTGGGTTAAAAATGATTTCTAATGCTGCACAATCTATGTAATTGCTTGTTGCAATGCACAGAACATTCTGTTTAGTCATACAGGCACAGCTAAAACATTGGCCATTTTTTAAATTCATTTCAGCATATCTTGGGGAGTATACAGAATTTCAGGATCAACTCCGGCCGTAATGTAGATTGGTTATGTATGATCATATTCGAATACGGAGTATAATTTTAAAACCATTTGGTTTACTGATGTTTCATCTGCAAACTTAGATACCCTATATTTAGAGTTCTATACCATTACTCTTTAATAGTAAATTCAAACCTAAGTGATATTATTGCCTGTGGTCTGCCCCACTTCTATTGGCTACGCAAGTCACATGATTCTCAGGTCCGCTGCTTTGTTTACGTAATGGTGAGGTTCACTGATTTGACTGATGATGAAATGATGAAACGCTGAGTAGAAACACACAAATTATTAGTAAGATTATTGGGTATGTTTTCTTTTAAAGTTGTAGATACGGTGATAAATATTCGCAATCACAATGTCCTGTTAAAAGTTAACAAACCATGTACACCTAGAAAAAGCAATCTAAAAGGAATGAAGGTGTAAAACAAAACAGTTTTAGATTGTACTCTTGGACAAAAGCTGTTTTGTTTGACCCTCAAATGTAAGGACCTGTTATCCTCAGCCTGGGTTAGGGTTATAAACAGTTATAGATTGTCCTCAGCCTACAGCTTCAGGCAACAGAGTCAATCTTAAGTCAAACAAAATAACTGTCGTCCTTGGACCCAGTCAATAAGTGTATAATATTATAGCCTCGGACCCAGTCAATACGTGTATAATATAACAGCCTTGGACCCAGTCAATAAGTGTATAATATTATAGCCTTGGACCCAGTCAATAACTGTATTATATCATGCATTTCATCCAAAGATCTTGCTTAATCCTTACCCTGAGATGCTGCCTACAGAAGTCTAAGGGGAGATAATCTAGGTCCTCAAGTTTGGTACTGTACTTTTTCTTCAGTCTGTAAGGGTCTTTATTGGGCTTTTCACCTGGTATACTGAAAAAAAAATTTGATCTTTAAAAAATATAATATACAATATTTCAAATGTCAATATCTGATATTTATATTTGCCAATGTTTTTCTTTATACGACACTACTAACGAAATTGACATTAAATTCTCTATAACATGAAGTAAGTCACGTGATCAGACATTTTTCTTGCATATGAATACAATCACCACTTCAAAAGTTTTTGGGTCACTTCAGTTTCACCTGACTTCTTGTTTATGCAATGACATCATAACAGAAACAATGTCCTTCAGGTGTTATAGAATTTGATAAAGTGACTCCAGATCATATCCCAATGACACTAAAAAAATATCTTATTTCTTAAATAACCCTGACACGATAACAGTCAAATAGTCATATTATTTTAAGCTCAATCAAATTTAAACCTGATATTGTGAACTGCCAGTAGCTTCTCAAGCTTTTTGATTCGCTGTTGAGCCACTCTATAGTCTTGTAACTGTGGTCTGTAAGGACAAAAAATAGACTCTGACGTCTTCATACAGTTGTGCATGTACATATCCAGTCAAGCCAATTAAAATTATGTTATTTGTAAACTACCATAATTTAGTCCATTACAGAGTTTAGTTAATTACAGAGATCAATGAAAGTGTATATAAATATTCAAACAAGGGCATTGCTAAACAGGGCATTTCCCATCAACATGGCATCATACCATTCTCTAACATGTCCTTGACCTTTGACCTACACATTAACAAGTATCATCTCCCTTCCATCTACAATGTTCATAACCAGTGTATGGCTGAAAGATTAAAAGCTATTCTTTCAAGTATATCCACAACATACGCTGTATTTATTACTGTGACTGATGACCTTCTGACCTACAAATCAAATTAACAGCTTTTTCTTTGCTTTCTGTCACACCTACGAGAGGAAGCCCTACAATAGTATTCCTTTTGTAGTGTCAACAACACTGTTACATGCAATCATTTTGTGACCTTGACCTATGACATTTTAGAGATCCTTCTCTCAATACCTGTTATTTTTTTTATAATAGAATAGTACTTTTTGTATTGTGTTTACAGTATCTATATATTTCACTCTGACCTTGACCTAAGACTTTCTGACCTAGAAATCAAAAGGAATCTTCCTTTTCTGACTTTTTATCACTGTAACAAGAATGAGGTCAATATCTGGAATAGTACAATTTATCTGTTGTCCATAACATTTTACACACACGTGGGGAAGTTCCACTGTTGTGGGGGAATAATTGTATTGTTGTGAAACAGACTATAAAACAGGTAAAATTGTATGTACATCATACCTGTACTTCACATTGTTGGTATGATTTAGGTATAAATCTAGTAGCTGCAATAATGTAGCCACCCCCCTCTTTTTTTGTTCTGATGTTAAAAATAATGCAAGAGGGCTCCATTATTGCAGCTATGAATCTCAGTGTCTTTACATCACAAAGAGATTTAGGAGCTACTAGAATACTTATTTAAATTTAAAAAAAAAGATATTCATATAATCCCTGAAATACATGCATTAAAGATTTTAGTCCTAATTAGTTACATATATTTGTCTCAAAATCATGAAAAGGCTTAGCATGAATAAATAAACCATTTTAAGATGTCATTTCATATTTGTTTCTTGTAACTTTCCTGAACTTTCCATCCACACGTGAGTTTGTCATATCTGCTTTAACCTAGAAATATGTTACCACTGGCCTGATTGGATAAGCACTGAATTAAAAAAACAAAAACAAAACAGAAATTGGCACACATCGTTCCTGTCTCAATGGTGCATACCTTGACCCCACATCCAGTTTGCTTAATTCCCTGTCATTTTCCAGCTGTTTGATCCTATCGTGGGCTTTTCCCAACTGCTTCTCATAGGTCTATAAATTATGAAAAAAAAGGATCTTTTATAAAAATTCTATAAAGTTTCTAATAGGCTATGCTCCATGTTAGTATCATAACCAGAAACAGTCCAATTAAAATAGCCCCTATATTTTTAGGGGCTACCAGAAAAAAAAAATCCAATTAAAATCAACTCCTACATTTTAGGGGCTAATTTTAATTAGACTGAACCAGAAAATATGTTCATAAGACAAGGATATCCTGCTGTGGTTGTTCTGAAACAAGCTATATGCAACATCGAAACATGTGATGTCAAGGTCAAATGAAATGTCAAGGTAAAGAGTTTGGAAAGAGTTGTCATGCTCTTACCAGGATGAATTTTTGTACAAAATCTAAAGAAGGCATCCTTAATATTTTCATCAAAAACAATTTATGAAATATAAAATCCAAAAATTAATATGAAAGATTAAAGTAAAAAATAAATCTGGGAGGTGAGTGTAGTTTCCTATTCTTATGATCTGTGTATAACGATTGATAAATGCATACAAAACAAATTAAACATAAAAACCAAGAATGTGGAGCCAATGTCTCCCTGAAAGTCAAGGCACACAATCTGTTGTCAAATTCCTACCAAGACGTATCTATAAATGAAATTTGATGAATGTATCTAAGTCACAGTTTATTCTGAAATTAGCTATAGTTCAACGGATGAATGGATAAAAGACACTTTCCATAGTTTGCATCATTTGTGCAAAATTTAAACCTACTTACTCAAGGATGATTTGTGTGCAAGATTGAAATTGGCCAATATATACACAGACAGATGGACAGACAGTAAAAAACTGATAAAAAATAAGACTTGGCTCAGTGAGCTAATAAAAAAACTCACATAGGATTATAACCCTAACTTTATAATACAATATTGTTGCAATATATAGTGACATGGCCATATGTATGCTAATTAATGGTATATGTAAAATCAATATATTTAGGTATAATAGAGTTAAAGGAACATATGTATCAACATTTTAAATTTTCTTGTTGTTTTCAAACTAACATGGTATATGTATCTATATTGGTGATATAATCTAATGACTTGTGCAATGAAAGTTATTTGATGATGAAAATAATAGGCCAAAATTTTAAATTCACTTTTGACTAATTAATTCTTGGACATATTTGGATAGCCTTTTTTGTTCAATGTATTGCACACACCTTCTTCACACATTGTCGGAAAGAAAGCGAAAGCACTGGTTCTGACATTGAGTTCATTGACTGCAGATATAGGAGGGAGGATATATCATACTTAATTCATTATGTTAGAGCACGTGTAAACTACTATAGGGTAGTTAGATATTCACAGATCCATGAATCACCTGAAACATAGCATGTGATATGCTTATAAGACAGTCACATGGGCAGCACTCTGCTTGTTTCAAAAAGAAAGTCCGTAGAACCCCCCCCCCCCCCCCCAAAAAAAACCAGATTGTACTTTAAAACTATTTCATTTATATCTCTACAACCATACTTTTTTGTATGCATACCTAATAAGAGTTTTTTTTTGCTTCACTTTATTTATAGACTATTGTAGTATTGGTATCTTTACCTTTAATAAAATCTAACAAAAAAATTGGAATGTGTGTACCTTTACCACTGTATAACATGTGTACCTTTACCACGGTATAACGTGTGTACCTTTAACACGGTATAACGTGTGTACCTTGAACACGGTATAACGTGTGTACCTTTAACACGGTATAACGTGTGTACCTTTAACACGGTATAACGTGTGTAGCTTTAACACGGTATAACGTGTGTACCTTTAACACGGTATAACGTGTGTACCTTTAACACGGTATAACGTGTACCTTTAACATGGTATAATGTGTGTACCTTTAACACGGTATAACGTGTGTACCTTTGACACGGTATAACGTGTGTAGCTTTCACACGGTATAACGTGTACCTTTAACATGGTATAATGTGTGTACCTTTAACACGGTACCTTTACGTGTGTACCTTTGACACGGTATAACGTGAGTACCTTTAACATGCTATAACACTGTAGGTACTACCAATGTTTGCACTAGGTAGTATAGTAAAACACACTTACAATGAACATGCTTATAATGGATTTACATTTATTGCAAAGTGATATTTATTTCAATAGGAGAGGAAATTAACGATTGGATATAATGAAATTTGGATACAATGCACATTTTAACCATGTTTTACAGGATATATAGATAAAAGTGTTTACTTGGTGTGGTGCTGATAGCACTGTCTCGTGACGACATTCAGTTGTGGTCTATAACACTACATGTGCTTGATTTCAAATATATGGCATCTTCATTCTAAACATTTTTAAATCACAACTAAAAACTCATCTTTTTAGAAAGGCCTTTCTTTAAGTGTATTAATATCAACAGGATTTATAGTGCTATTAAGTTTCTCACATTTTTATAGTTGGAGTTATAATTTTAAGATTTTTTTTTTTTTTTTTTGAATATTAAAATGTCCAATGTTAATTTGTCTTGTTTTATCATGTGATTTGCCATACCTTGTAAAGCGATTTAGAGTTTCTTTTAAGATAAAACGCTATATAAATGTTATTATTATTATTATTCAGAACTTTCAAAACTCCAACACTTGTCCTAATGTATATAAATCAGACCTACCCTAACTAAGGATTTCATATTTTGTGAGGGTTCATTCCGTAGAGAAAAGAAAGACTGCTCCTCATCATCAAAGTCTTGAGTATCTCCAAGCTCAGCTGACCTGAATCATAAAACCACAGGATATATCACCCAATATCATGAAGATACCATAATATAACAGTTTCAAGTCCAGTATATAGACAAAGTAGTTTCTTGTTGATGTACTATTCTGTAAAATGAGTGATTTGGTTTGAATTAGGTTTAAGGTTTGGGTTTTCATTTCATTTCTGCCAGAACTACTTTTTCCATATACTGAACTTGAGCCAATATATAAAAATTAAATTGCAAAAACTATTGAAACTAATTTTATAAATATTCCTTTTCTTACATAAAATTAGTATAATCTTAATATGAGACTAGTAATTACAATATATGGTACAACAAATGTTTGTTAATTTGAGATAATATGACTTGAGATCATCGTGATCCATAAGATTTCTCTGTAAAAGCATAAGAACAGATCTACACTTTCAATAAAAAAATTATATTTAATCATGTGAACTAAAACAACAATATAAGGACACATCTGGACGAACAAATGAAAGGAACTCCAACCATTATTCAGCATTCTGAGAACCCCTAATTACATCTGCCACAGTGCAAGTGATGACTCACTAAAATGTTGTACATTACAGCCTCTGGGGTAGTTAGTATCAGAGTGTTAATGACCTCATGAATCTATTAACAAATTCCCGTAGGAAATGTCACCACCTCTTTGAATTCTCTAAATATGGTCAATACATGCAGCAATGCATACTGAAATGGTAAATTCTTTGACAAATCAGAAAATAAAAAATGCTAAGAAAAATTTGTTAAGTTTCCAAATTATGCAACACAAAATACTTCATCATAGTACCATGTATGACACAACGGATTTGTGAAACCCAAATAATACTAATGGTAACAGCATCACTGCACTGCTTACTTATTAGTGCAGGTACTTGTGTGGTACTTATATAGCACATCTACAGAATATTGCACATTACAGTACAAAAGTTCAAAGTTCAAATATAGTACTTACTTATAAAGTACATGAATGGTACTAATCTTTATTGTACACCTATAATACATTGTACATATAAAGTACACTATAGTGTTTGTAGTATTTACTTATAAAGTACATGAATGGCATTTACAAAGTATCTTTATGGTACTTATAAATTACATGTATTGTGCTTACTTATAAAAGTCAATCTGTTTTTGCAAGCCTAGCACCTGTTTCTCATAAGCATCTATAATATCTAACAACCTGAAAAATAAACACACAGTGTTAGAGTGGTATGTTGTATTGAAGTTGCTTGAAAGAGTTATCAGAAAAACTTGCAATCCTGACTAATATTTCTTGCCATTGAAGAAATGAAGCATGACATCACACATATTACACAATAAAACTATCAATAAATGTCTCAATATTTCAATTCTAAAAAAAAAATTTAAAACTTGCATCAAATTTACAATCAACACATATAATTTAGAACAAATGTTTGAACAATTTGTTATTTTAGGTATGAATTAAAACCAAATTTTCGCATATTGAAATTCTAATTATACTGGAGTTCCAGGCTTTTATCCACTACACCCTGTGATTTAGAAACTACTGGATTGTTAAATCAGAGCCACACATCAGAATAGTCTGATACAAAATAACACTCACTTTTCATCCATGACACTATGAGCCCGTGCAGTTCTTTTCTTAAATTCTTGAAACACTTGACTTTGTCTGGAGGCCCGCTTATCTTCCTGAAAAAATGTTTAAATAATACAGAAATTTAAATCTAAGTATAAATTTATTCATTAATCAATGAAAATAAAAATCCTCATAGTAACTAGAAACATATTTGTACTATTACAGTTATACTGTCTGCCCTGTCATATGAGTTTCTCTTTAAAGGTTGCATATCAAGGTATGTCTTCCTACAATTTGTGATGCTGTGGATATTCTTAATATGTATATGATTTTTGATTTGACCTCTTCTGCCATTTTTTGCATTTTGGATTTTAGACGCTCTATTTCCTTTTCCTGGGTGTGGCATTTCTGAGTCAGCTGTTTACACTTGGCATGCATCGCGTTCTTTGTGTTCACGAGTTTCTCCTCTTCCTCTGTCATAAATGAAGGCCTGGATGTCCCTTCTTCCTCCATCTCCTAGCAACAAAAAACTGATTTCTACTTACCAAATTGGATACAAACCACCACCACAATTGGCTACCTCTATCATATATTTTAAAACTTTGCACTGTGTCAGATTCATACATTATTTAATGAAAAAACATTATGACTCCCCCTTTAAAATTTTTTTCCGAAATTCTGGTAAATCAGATTGAAAGATTATGTGACATCATAAAATGTTTATATTGACAAATTTCAATGAAAGAAACACATGGTTATCTCCAATAATAAAGATGATTCATAGTACAGTACTTACCTGTACCCGAGCTCTTGAACTTTCTAGTAAAACTTGTAATTCTTTCATTCTTCCATGATATTTTGAAGTCAGATTTGATTGCTTTTCCAAATCTTCCCTGAATGCAAATCATGTTGATGTTACTGACACAGGAGAGATAACTTTCAAAACAGATTTAGATCAAAACGTGAGAGCCACACATTCCACCTAGTATGCTCAACAGATTTAGATCAAAAAGTTTTCTTTTTTAATTGCATAAACTTCAATTAAAAGATCAATGTACTACATAAGGAACACATCAGGCTTTACATTTCATCAAATAAAAAGCATGAATCAGCAGACATTTACTTAAGTTTATTGTTGGTGATGATAAGATCTTGTATCAATGTCTGTCGATGGTCACAGTCAGCCACTAGAGATAAAACATTATCTCGCAGTGTTTTACTCATGGCTGTGTCCAAGCATACGGTTCTACCTGAGAGGATATAAAAACAAATTATTATTAATTGTATAATGACTACAAATATTTCCTCACAGCAAAATTAATACATAAGAAATAAATTTGACTTTTGATTTGTGCTAACATGCTTTATGATGTATGCTGGAATAATGAAGTGTTGCAGTTCATCCCCTCATGAATGTAAAAAAAAATTTAAAAATTGGTATTTATATTCTACTTTCATTTCTGTCAGAATTCCCCATTATTAAAATAGACATACTATTCTTATCAAGATTCAAACAACATTTGTTCAAAACTACATTGCATTCATGAGGGGATGACTATAACCATCACTAGTGGTAAAAACCCTAACCCTAACCCTGGAAATGCAAATAAATGTACAATAAGTACATAAAATTCAAATTCATGATTTATTTGTAATTTCAAGAGCATTTCTAATTCCCGGGTAATGGCTTGTTGATAAGAAATGTCTGATCAATAAACCACAGAGAAGATATTTGTCATGAGAGCCACATCAGATGGATGTAACAGTTTGATAATCGTCTGATCAATAAATCACAGAGTAGATATCTGTCCTTAGAGCCACATCGGATGGATGTAACAGTTTGATAATCGTCTGATCAATAAACCACAGAGAAGATATACCTGTCATGAGAGCCACATCGGATGGATGTAACAGTTTGATAATCTGCAGTCCATGCTTTTTTAGCTTCTTGTTTACTTCAGTCCATTCGTCTACTTCATTCTAAGCAGAAAAGTTATTTAAAAAACTCTTCACTTAACATACAGCAGCATGAACATGAAATTTATCAATGAAATGTACTAAAAAAAGTCATGAAATTGAAAACTAAGATTAAAATGATCTTGTTCCTGATTATACCCGGTAATTTGTTGATGTCATTGTGTTTGATGCATTCATACTCTCCTCGTAAGTGGCCTACAAATAAATGCATAGAATGCAATGGTCAAATTTATTCTACCAATTTCTTAGCAAATAAAATTAAAAATTAAGAAATGTTTTAAGGTTAGATATAACGTACTGTTAAGTGCTTCAATCGATGATTATAATTCATAATGCAGAACTCCATATTAAATCCACCACAGCTTCAGGAACTTGATTAATACTAAATTCTACTCTATCAGAGTCACTGTTTACATGTACATCTATTGATGATACTCTACTTTCTGTTGCACAGTCAATCCTAAACCATAGCAATGTAGGTATTATCCTAAATCATGGCTTATTTACTGGGGCTTGCAGACCATTCTACTTCCACTTTAGATTTACTCATCAAACCAATTTAATATTGAAGTTTCATTTTTCTGTTTTTAATCATACTGTTGTCTTCAGAACCTTTATGGAAATATCTATCTTCTGCTTCTGCTTGATAATGGGCACCATCTATCTTCTGCTTCTGCTTGATAATGGGCACCATCTATTTTCTGCTTCTCCTTGATAATGGGCACCATCTATCTTCTGCTTCTGCTTGATAATGGGCACCATCAACAGCTTGTTCTGCTATGAATTTGGTGGACATGAAAATTAAAAGGCTAAAAACTGGTTAAAACAGAGTCTTAATTTGGAGTCTAGCCACTGAGGATTTTGAAGGTGTCTTGCAATATGGTGGATGCAATTCCTGAAGGAGGATCATTCCATGGTGTCACATGGAAAGAAGGAATGCTTCTGACAGTTGGTTGGTGGTATTTGGTAGCTCTTGTGGAATCTGGTCAAGCACAGGGGATTCACAAGGCATCCCTCTTTATTGATCACATCTTTCTTGTTTTTGATCCTTTAAAACACAGGAAGTCATGCATCTTTCTTCAGAATCCTTGATGCTGTAACATCTCATTAAAACACCAAGTTAATTCCCCTGCCTGTTGGTGACATATTTTGCTCCTTGTCACTGGAACATCTTCAGTCTCTAGTTTTTATTCGGATGGTGTAGATCTCACATACTGCACTTGAATATTCTATTAAGGGTCTTACTAAGGCCTTGTATGCTTTCTCCTCTATCAATGCTGATGTTAGACTGCATTTCAAAACATCAATGGCCTTCCTACAAATGTGTTTACATGCTTAATCCAATGCAATTCTGAAAAAGGTACATCCAAGGTATTTACCTCTATTCCTTGATTTTAGGTGTGTCTATGCATTGGACAGTCCCTGAAATGCTCTACTTTCCCATTTGAACAGTGAACAATGAACTGTGACTGAACACTGAATGGTGAGCGAACACTGAACTGAGAGTGAGCACTGAACGATGAGTGAACACTGAACTGTGAGCAAACACTGAACGGTGAGTGAATGTTGAACTGTGAGCAAACACTGAAAGATGAGCGAACACTGAACTGTGAGCAAACACTGAATGGTGAGTGAACACTGAACAGTGAGCAAACACTGAATGGTGAGTGAACACTGAACTGTGAGCAAACACTGAACAGTGAGCAAACACTGAAAGATGAGTGAACACTGAACAGTGAGTGAATGTTGAACTGTGAGCAAACACTGAACAGTGAGCAAACACTGAAAGATGAGTGAACACTGAACAGTGAGTGAATGTTGAACTGTGAGCAAACACTGAACAGTGAGCAAACACTGAAAGATGAGTGAACACTGAACAGTGAGTGAATGTTGAACTGTGAGCAAACACTGAACAGTGAGCAAACACTGAAAGATGAGTGAACACTGAACAGTGAGCGAATGTTGAACTGTGAGCAAACACTGAACGATGAGTGAACACTGAACTGTGAGCAAACACTGAACGGTGAGCGAATGTTTAACTGTGAGCAAACACTGAATGGTGAGTGAACGCTTATTGTTGAGTGAACACTTAACGCATAGTGAACGGTGAGTACCAGGTGAACAGAGAATGATTTATTTATTCGGAATATATCAGATTTTTCATATGGAATATACTTATTTCATAACCAGGTAAGAAAAATGATATGTACATTTACTCAATGAATTATTACTAGAATATCTCGAAATTGGGAAACTGTATGTTCTACAGATCTGAATATATTCAGTCTAAACAAAGCATACTACAATGTATGCCCTTTTTTGTGAGTAAATACACTTGAGATTTTATTAGAGGTTGCTATTTAAAAATCTCAGTATTTTCTGAGAAATCTCACATATTTTTCTCAGCTGAGTTCAGAAATATTTTGGTGATGAGAAAATTCTCAAATGTGAGAAACAACTCAAAAACATATCTGAGTTTGAGAAAAGTTGGGTGAGAAAAACTCAAATTTTCTGAGAAATCTCAGATTTGAGAAAATCTCCGAGTTGGTGGCCCCAAAGCCTGAAGGTCTGTGGAATCAGAGTCCGATGAGATAGTAAGGCATGCTATTGTATAATCTATGAATACTTAATCCCCTCAGGCAAATCACTGATGCAAGAAAGAATCAATAATGAACCCAGTAAATTTCCCTGGGGGATCCTGAAATCTACGTCAATGACGGGTGATCTCTTCCTGTTAGCTTTCTACTCTTCATTTGACATTTCCTCTGATGCCATAGAGCTTTAATTCTATATTACCAGGTTTTGACTGATGACTTTGTCAAAGGCTTTTAAATAATCCAAGATGAGAATGTCTGTCAGTTTGCTGTTACTCATGGGATATCTCCAAATTCCACCAGCTGTGTTTTACTGCAGAATCCATGATATAAAGGATACAATATGTTATGTAGGTCTGCGTGGTTCATTTGTGACTGGTCACCATGTTTCATTAACTTAGAAAAGATTTATGTCAATGATATAAGATGATAATTCTCAGTCTTGTAGCATCCTCATTTCTTATACACTGGACTCACATTTTGCAGAGCTCTACTCTGATGGCAGTTCTTTCTTATGATGAGTTAAAAATTATACTAAGGATTGGAACAAATTCTGATGCTAGATCTTTAAGCTCTGGAATGTTATAAGGTCTGCTGGGGTTATAATGTATTGTGAAGCACTAGATCTTTAAGTATCTTTGGTTTTGCATTGCCCTGACACTTTGTTGGATCCAGTCTCTGTAAGATATCAAGTACTCTATTTTCTATGGTGTGGAGATACACTGTATCTGTCATGCTGCAGCATCTACTAAGCTCAGCCCCTTAGAAGAAAATACTGACTGAAACTGTTTGTAGAGTATCGCAACTTACTCTACAGGGTTTGAATGAAGAATGCCACCACATTAAAAAAGTGCTGTCTGTTTGTTTATTTCATGTGTGTCCAGGCACATTTGATTATTGAGAAATGATATATACAACAGTTTAACTAATATATGGTACCACCAATCACATTATATAATACATTTAACTCGAACTTGGGTACAAATAATCGATGCTAAACTACAAAGTCATCCATTATGGGCAACCTCACTGTACTGATGGTAAAAATAAAGTCATAGGCCATTATTATCACCCAATTGCAAAGTTTCCACAAAAAGACCATGTACTACCGGCGCTCTCTCCCGTTGAATAAAAGCTAGAATTAGTGTCTTCAATGTTACCAAATATAGATGCAGGTACTCGCGCCATGTTTACAATACAGATCATTACCTGTGTACTAGGTGATATGTACCTTGAGAGTGACTATTGCATTATCGGTTGCACTGTCAACATACTCATATATTTAACATCCACCCTAGGCCCCTTTCTTCACATATGAGGCGTTTGTGACCATCTTCATTATTTCGCGCTTTTGCAAGTCCATGCAAGTGTCATTTTAAATTTACACACCAACTGTGTAGCATTTGTTAATTATACGCTTTAAAATGGAATGCAATTTTGCAGAAAATTCAAAGCATATTAATCATACAATGCGTTTTGTTAATTAATCAGAGTAAAATTTCAAAATATGAAAGCTATTTTACCTTTCTTGACGTCTGAATGTCGGCCATATTGTTTACATATTCTGGAATTTATTAATTCGTACGTATAAAGTCTGGCTTATCAGCCTATTCTTGCATTCACACTTTAGATTATTTTTTTTAATTTAAATGAGGATTTAGGATTATTTTTCAAATATATCATAACATTATAGACAAGAGGGAAAATATCTAATATACGTATGAGGTAATTCTTACTTTCGTTTCCGTTTCGCCAGGACCCGTATTTTGTGTAAGTGTTGCCCAGCAGCATTTTTTGTTTTATTTTTTACATGTACTTTCCATATTGATTCCTACATTAGAATTGAATAATACCTGACTTCAATGCATCTTAAGCACTATATTCTTACATTAGAACTGAACAATACCCGACTTCTATACATCTTAAAGGCAGTAGATTCTTACATTAGAACGATACCCGACTTCAGTGCATCTTGTGTACTAATTCAAAGAGATTTTAGTACTGAACAAAATAACGTTGCCATTTGCTTCATGTTACAGGTCTGAATTTCTCAAAATAAAAGAAAAAAAATCACTAAGTCGAAACGTGGACTCTAGTCAGATTTTACTCAAATTTTGACTATTCAAAGAAAATTCAAGCTTATGTTCTAGATTTTCTCGATAAATCCATGCCAGGTAGCTTTGAAAAGTTATGTATTGCAGTTTGCACTACAGACGCCATGGTCTGAATTTTGTTAGTGCAAGCAAACTTTACCGTGTTCTTTTTTTTTTTTTTTTTTTTTTAAAGTTTGCCTATTTTAACTTCATGCATGGATGTATTGAATCCTCCAGTAAAAGGGATTCAGGTGTTTTCCTTAACTGTCCATTGTAGATGGGGTTCTCCCAACACCTAAAAAAAAAAGTTGTGTTTCCGGTAACATCTTTGTGAAAAATAGGGTTGGTAGGTGAAATTTTTTTTAAATGATAAATATATCTGAACATTTTGAAACATTTCCCCATGCAAAAAAAGTCTCTATTATTTCAAAATAACGTCTGTCAAAATCTGATGTTGCTTTTAGGCATCTCTGCTTACCTTAATTTGCCAATTATAATACACAGGTATGTTTAATACCCCCCCCCCCCCCCCCCCCCCCCATTTTGGGACTAAAAATTGGTGGGGGGGGGGGGACACTTCACGTATATAATATGAAAAAAAAATTGGAAAACGATAATTTATGAAATACAGATCAGAAAACCTAGCAATTTTGTCTAAACTTGTATGTTGCCAAAGTGGTATGCTGTACTCTGCATTTGTAAAACCTAAGGTGACTTTCACGAGATATTTGTATCATTATTCTTTCACAATGTATGTGTAGATAATTATTTTAAACAGGTTTGAAGATACGTTGAGATCATTTTTTAAATGATTTTTCAACTTTACCCTATATTGCCAAGAAGTGCGTAATCTATGTTGTCAAATATAAATGAGTCTTATTTAATCTTAAATACTCTTTATATTCATGATAATATTAAAAACTTTATGGGATAATATGGGTCTATTATGTGATATTTGTATGCATATACACTGGATACAAAATATCTCATTAGAACATCTGCAAATTGTGTTTTTAATCCGTCATTTTAAGCATGTAAGATACATGATCACAGGAAAACTGTTAAAGTAAATGTATATCTAGAAGTTTATGTGTTTAATTTATATTATATCATACATTTGTCAATACGAACGCTAATGAATTTGCCTACTTATAAGCAGATTGTAATTTATGTTTTGTAATCTACATTGCCGTATTATTGATAAGCTTTTAAAAAAAAGTTGTTTTGGTAATCAGATGTACAGCAGTAACATTGTACTTTCTTTCAAGTTTTCGAAGGTCCTTTTCGTATTGTAAATCAGTATTTACTGCTTCCGATTATGCCATGCACTTGAAATTGTTTTGATGCGAAATTTCAAAGTTGGAAAAGTCGCAGCAAATTGCACATCTTCATTCAAGTTTTAGGGGAGGAAATGTTTTATTTTTCAAACTAAATTGGAATTAGAAAAGCTTCCACTTCTATATTACGATTGCTTTTTCATAAAAACTATAAACACAATAAAATTTGACTCTATAAACAACATGTGTCATGCATTCTTGATCTTGTAAGTTACATTATTGACATTATTGTACATCACTGCCACTTGATGATTATTTTTCACGATAATCTGTTTCTACAAATTTACTTATAAGTACCATATACATCACTGTTTTATCTGTCGATTCAAAGTATGCTCAATACGATATTTTATTGCTTTCAACTGCCATTTTGTTGGATAACAATTTCAGACAATAAGTAATAGTACTAGAGTTAATGAAAAATGAATAATTTATGTTATGATATTTATTTGTCAAATTCAAGTTCAAACACAATATTTTAGAGATAGTAAGTGAATTTATTTTCAATAGCTCATCTAAATATTCTTAATTTTCATTTATTTACGAGGGTAATGATATTCTTGTAA
Organism: Ostrea denselamellosa; assembly: GCA_024699665.1. Classification (NCBI taxonomy): domain Eukaryota; kingdom Metazoa; phylum Mollusca; class Bivalvia; order Ostreida; family Ostreidae; genus Ostrea; species Ostrea denselamellosa. The sequence goes on from JAMZEH010000002.1 coordinate 2,341,614, forward strand.
TCTATGTCGCATTTCCTGTAATCTACGTTACATACATTTGCTGGATGTTTCTATTTTGACCTTAGAGTTAATGACTCCGTTTTTAGGAGTTCCTTTGAATAGGTTTCATATCAACTTTTGATTGATTTAGCTTTTATAAGAAAATGTATTTAAAGTTCTGTAATGAAATGCAAGTTAAACAGAAGAAAAAATTCATGATTCTGAATAAATGTTGAGATACATTTATTAATGTATGTGAATTTTAAATGCACTTAGATTATCAGGTTTTGCATATATTTTTGAAATAAAGTCGTTCAATTTCCCATAAAAACATTCAAGCTACATGTTTGAGAAATTTTTATTCGGTTTATTGAGACTGTAGCAACCTAAATTACACAAACTTCAAAGTTTTTTGCCCAATCATAATGATTTGGTTTCATTATCCCTGAGTGTTCAAAATGTTTGTATACACAGAAGTACAACACTATAGGATAAATCGAAATCCTTGAGGATAAAAAGATAATTTTATTTTTACACATCCAACTTGAAAGTTGCCACTTATTCTGAGAATATGTGATTTGCTGTGATGAAATAGAATTAAAATCAAATAAATGTTGATGTTATAAAAATAAAATCTTTTGAACTAGCATTTAATTTGTTGTAATCAACACACCACATGTAATGTACAAAGGTGTGATTTATCCACCCCCTTGTTAATAATAAAAATTATTATGACCAAAGACATTGGTGATGAGTCTTCTGCCTGTAAAAACAATGCCATTGATACAGTAGAGAAATACAAAAAGTTGCATGAGGATGGACATTTATGGCAAAAGAAAAATGTGTCTACTAAGTCGTGGAAATCGGGCAGCATGTCCATTTATGTCTCTGACATTCTGCATATTTTTTTTTTCACTTGATAAAATGTGTGGAAAAAAAAAGAAAGAAGAAACAACACTCTTGGATGCTTCTTTATCCTTAGAAATTTTTAGTGGTAAATTTACAATCTGCCTAATTAAAGACCTACAGGTAAGTGAAGACCTACAGGTAATAGAAGACATACAGGTAATTTTAGACGTACAGGTAATTGTAGACATACAGGTAATAGAAGACCTACAGGTACTAGAAGACCTACAGGTAATTGTAGACCTACAGGTCATAGAAGACCTACAGGTAATAGAAGACCTACAGGTAAGTGAAAACCTACAGGTAATAGAAGACCTACAGGTAACTGAAGACCTACAGGTAATAGAAGACCTACAGGTAATTGAAGACCTACAGGTAATAGAAGACCTACATGTGATTGAAGACCTATGGAGGAACTACAAAAATGTTGGGTATATACATCAAAACTAATATGATTTTCTCATTAAGCATGTTGTAAATATCTAATAAACACTAAAAAGTTATTAAGATTAAATTTTAAAGTGCGATGTGAGGAACTTTTTTCACTTATAACATACAAAATCAGCTGTTCACAGTTTAATATACAATTTTAAAACAATTTTATCCTGCTCTTGTTACAAAGAAAAAAAAATAATGAAAGGAAGGATAAACAGCTGATTTGTATGTATGACATATTTACGTGAGTTATATCGCTCCTGTGCTTGGTCTTCTAAGTGAAGGATAAACAGCTGATTTGTATGTATGACATATTTACGTGAGTTATATCGTTCCTGTGCTTGGTCTTCTAAGTGAAGGATAAACAGCTGATTTGTATGTATGACCTATTTACGTGAGTTATATCGTTCCTGTGCTTGGTCTTCTAAGTGAAGGATAAACAGCTGATTTGTATGTATGACATATTTACGTGAGTTATATCGTTCCTGTGCTTGGTCTTCTAAGTGAAGGATAAACAGCTGATTTGTATGTATGACATATTTACGTGAGTTATATCGTTCCTGTGCTTGGTCTTCTAAGTGAAGGATAAACAGCTGATTTGTATGTATGACATATTTACGTGAGTTATATCGTTCCTGTGCTTGGTCTTCTAAGTGAAGGATAAACAGCTGATTTGTATGTATGACATATTTACGTGAGTTATATCGTTCCTGTGCTTGGTCTTCTAAGTGAAGGATAAACAGCTGATTTGTATGTATGACATATTTACGTGAGTTATATCGTTCCTGTGCTTGGTCTTCTAAGTGAAGGATAAACAGCTGATTTGTATGTATGACATATTTACGTGAGTTATATCGTTCCTGTGCTTGGTCTTCTAAGTGAAGGATAAACAGCTGATTTGTATGTATGACATATTTACGTGAGTTATATCGTTCCTGTGCTTGGTCTTCTAAGTGAAGGATAAACAGCTGATTTGTATGTATGACATATTTACGTGAGTTATATCGTTCCTGTGCTTGGTCTTCTAAGTGAAAAAAATGATCTTCAGACCAAGGCTTGGAATACACTTTAAAATTTACTTTTATCAAACTTTTTTGTGTTTATTAGATATTTTAAACATGTTTAACCAGAAAGTCATATTAGTTTTGATGTATATTGTCCATACTTTTGTCGGTCTTCCGTAGGTCTTCAATTATTGGGTATGCCCTAAATTTTAAATTTAATTCAGTCCCATGAATTTAATGCAGGGTTTCTAGATGCAAGTTTCACCTGAGAAAAAAGGTCAAAACCCTATTGTGGTATATAATATGCACTCCTCTCTCTCTCTCTCTCTCTCTCTCTCTCTCACACACACACACATACACACAAACACACACAAATCTTCAAAAGGTTGTGTTATATTAGGCAAAATATGGTAATTACAGTTTGCAGTTTTGATTTGCAATTACAGAGCTATCAGAGATTCCTAAAAAAAAAAAATGGATGATTTCTTTGACATGGACTGGAATTTTGTGTATGTGTGTGCTGAGATCATGCGCAAAGAACTGGAATGATGAAGTGATGCTTCATTTTGTGGTGTTAGAGTCATTTAAATGATGATGATATCGTATTAGTTATGATAACTTGGAGAATAATCATCCGAGTATTGAATTCTTACATCTTGGACACTTTTCAGCATGGAGCCTCCTTCGAATCTCCCTCATACATGTCACATTATAATAGCAATGGTAATTAAGAATGACAGGAATCTCGGATTAATATTAAGTTGGTGATGGCCATGCTGTTTGATTTTTGTATAATTTTTAACCTCCACATCAGAGACAATAAAAACCGATGACAAAAAACTATACAAGAATTCTGGATTCTTAATATTATTATTTGGGTGGGTGGGGGGGGGGGGGGGGGGGCAAACATAAATATGGTCAGTTGGATAACTGGAAACACAGATTCTTTTTAGGCCCAAGTCAGAAAGCCTATCCCACATAGATTCAACCTCATTTATGATGACATCATAAATGGTGACAAGTAATACTGTCTTTACATGATCTTTATAAAAAAGTTTTATGACTAGGTATTATTTCCTGTCATGGAATAATGGAAATTTCACCCTCAGGATTGAATGTCTTGACATGTAAAACTTTGTTTCTTTGACCAAAATATTTGACCCCAAGGATGAAATTTCTGTAATCCCATGGATGATGGATGCTCATGATTGATTCTGATATTCTTTAAAGACAGCTGGTCATAGAAAGAGTGAAATAGGATTCGGTGGGGTGTTTTAGAAAATCCCATTGATTTTCAGTAATTTTCAGGGAAAGTTACTCATCTATGGTCATAATTCCCTTCAATGATAAGTATCCTCACATGATTTGGGCATATTTGTATTGGGGGGGGGGGGTGTATGTCCTATACTAAAATTTTACGAAATATGAGAAAAATCTATTGACAAATAATTTTTTTTCATGTTACACTCCTTCCTTTCCTTAGATAATACATAACAAATATTAATGTGGATTTCAAATCCCTGAATATTTTATAAGATCAGATACTTTAATATACAAATGGAAATTATTGATTGAAGAAAGATGTATACAAGTGCTAGCTAGTGTGATATTGTCATAGAAATAGTGGGTAAAAATGATGATGCTAGCACCTTTTTTCTGTGTGTGATATACAAAACAAGCCCTTTCATGCCACCAGCATATCATGTGATGATGACTTTTTATTTGATAGGCTTAGGAAAGGTAATAATTCAAAGTACAATTTTGAAAATAATTTGATTTACAAATCTTGTACATTGTTGATATAGACTACACGTATTCTAATTTTTATATCTTATTCTGCCTTTTGTTTCTTTATAGGAGTAATCATGTCTAATGACGTCGTAGCTACTTGGCAGGTGGCCTTACCCGATGGTGTTCATAACATTGAGTTTGAACATGGAACAACATCTGGCAAAAGAATCATAAGAGTGGATGACAAAGTAAGAAATGATCATATGCATTATCATGTTTATAATTAGGAAACCTTTAGCTGGAAAATAATATGTAATATTCAAACAAAGAAAAGAAAATTAAATTGTCGGAGTTGCAATAAAAATGTCACAATAATTTGAACTATTTGATATTTTATATACTTTGTACAGTCAAACCTTGTTATTTCAAACTCGGTGGTGCAGAGAAAAAACTTTGAGATACTGAGATTAAAATACATAGAGAAAATGAAGTTGTGATTTCATCTCACCCAGCAATATCCACGATATTTGAGATATTGATGTTCGAGATATGGAAGTTTGACTGGATATAATTACATTTGTTGTTGATCATGGTATATTTCTGTGATGATTAGATAATAGATGAATAAAGTACATATAAAATTCTTAAGACATGTATTTACCTGCCCATCACCAGATGGGATGTATTATGTTATGGCGCTGTCCACGCATTTATCAGTCCAAGGTCATGTTTTCTGGACTTTTTTCCATAATGGATGCATGTACATTATTGAAATTTGGTCACAATTTTTCCCTCAAAAAGCATAAGAGGGAGTTTTCATTTCAGTTAGATTGGTACACCATCCATGACCTACTTTAGGGCTAAAATTAGGTAAAACAGTTTTTCAGACTTTTTCTTTTGCTATTGTACTGAAATTTAGTCACATGCTTCCTCCAGTTTGCATTTCAGCTGGATTGGTGCATCATGACCTACTTTAGGGCTAAAAGTAGGTCAAACAGTTTTCCAGATTTTTTTGCATTATGGACACAGGTATTTCCCTGAAATTTTTTTACAACCTCCCTCTCAAGAGAAATACACAGTCAATTAAAATTTCCACTTAATTGGTATGTCATGACCTACTTTAGGGCTAAAAGTAGGTCAAGTAGCTTCCTGGACTTTATCTCATCATGGATACAGCTATTGCATTGACATTTCGTCACATCCTCCCTCTCAGAGATAAACATAATCATTTCACATGTCAGCTGGATTGGTGCACTGTGACCTACTTTAAGGATTTTCTGTTCAGAATGCGTGTGATATCGATTCAGAGTGCATAAGGTGCTCACAGGTTGAAGTTTGCTGTTTGACGAGTGCATGATGTACCATTTGCAGTACTCCAGTTTTAAAATAAAAATTACCTGTTTTGTGGTAGTGGTGAATACTAAGTATTTGAATTTAATGTATAATTCCAGGAAATCTACCGGGTAGACTGGATGTTTAAGTTGGTTGGCAAAGAACATTTTCAGATAGGACACAGCAAGGCCAAATGTACCATCACCATAGATGCAGTCAGTGGATTTGCATATGAATATACTTTGGACGTCAATGGTAAAAGTTTGAACAAGTTTCGGGAGAATCAGAGTAAAATTCAGAAAGCTTGGGTGCTCACTATCGCAGGGAATCCCATCCGAGTGTGTTTGGGTGAGTTCAAGGATGGAATAACACATGCAAATTTTGCATATTTAGAAAGTATTACGGCTATAGGCACTTGATATGTCCACCTACTTATGATATGGTGAAATACTGGGATCGTGTGGACTGCATCTTTGAATTTAATCTTGTTTGAGATTCGTCTCAGCTGGATATTTGAACTTATGCCTTCACCAAGAAGGTGTCAGTCCATATATCCAGCCGAGCCAAATCTCAGCTAAGACTACTTTAACTTGAGTACAATACACACTATTTTGTGGCAATGCATGTGATCCAATTATTTTGTGGCAGTGCATGTGCTCCAATTATTTTGTGACAGTGCATGTGATCTGATTCAAGCATTTTGCAAAAGTGCACACAATCCCAGCATTTTGTGACACCGCACACAATACAAGTGTTCACTGGGATTGGCCACGTCAAGTGTTTATGAATATCATAATCAAAGCTCTTTGTTTCAAGAGAGTAAAAATACCCTTATCAGTACATGTCCTTTTATGAAAATAAGAAATCAACCATGTGTAACTTTTACAGAAAAAGATACATTGGATGTTTGGGTCAATGGAGACAAAAAGGAGACCTTTGTGAGTACTTGAGTTTCTGAACAAATTATCTCGTCCTCCAGTATTTAAGTTTTGATTTGTTAATCATTAATTAAGATTATATTAAAGACCTTGATTCATATCAAAGTCAGCAAATCATAAAATTACAGCAATCATTTAAAATAAAATTGTAAGTAATGAGAAAGAATGATTGTAGCAGTGTATGATTGTAACAAGGTATGATTGTAGCAGTGTTTGATATGTATGATTGTAGCAGTGTTTGATGTGTATGATTGTGGCAGTGTTTGATGTGTATGATTGTAGCAGTGTTTGATTGTAGCAGTATTTGTTGTGTATGATTGTAGCAGTGTTTGATGTGTCTGATTGTAGCAGTGTTTGATGTGTTTGATTGTAGCGGTGTATGATTGTAGCAGTATTTGATGTGTATGATTGTAGCAGTGTATGATTGTAGCAGTGTTTGATTGTAGCAGTGTTTGATGTGTATGATTGTAGCAGTGTTTGATGTGTATGATTGTAGCAGTGTTTGATGTGCATGATTGTAGCAGTGTTTGATGTGCATGATTGTAGCAGTGTTTGATGTGTATGATTGTAGCAGTGTTTGATTGTAGCAGTGTTTGATGTATATGATTGTAGCAGTGTTTGATGTGTTTGATTGTACCAGTGTTTGATGTGTATGATTGTAGCAGTGTATGATTGTAGCAGTGTTTGATTGTACCAGTGTATGATTGTAGCAGTGTTTGATGTGTATGATTGTAGCAGTGTTTGATGTGTATGATTGTAGCAGTGTTTGATGTGTATGATTGTAGCAGTGTTTGATGTGTATGATTGTAGCAGTGTTTGATGTGCATGATTGTAGCAGTGTTTGATGTGTATGATTGTAGCAGTGTTTGATGTGTTTGATTGTAGCAGTGTTTGATGTGTATGATTGTAGCAGTGTTTGATGTGTATGATTGTAGCAGTGTTTGATGTGTATGATTGTAGCAGTGTTTGATGTGTATGATTGTAGCAGTGTTTGATGTGTATGATTGTAGCAGTGTTTGATGTATATGATTGTAGCAGTGTTTGATGTGTATGATTGTAGCAGTGTATGAATGTAGCAGTGTTTGATGTGTATGATTGTAGCAGTGTATGATTGTAGCAGTGTTTGATGTGTATGATTGTAGCAGTGTTTGATGTATATGATTGTAGCAGTGTTTGATGTGTATGATTGTAGCAGTGTTTGATTGTAGCAGTGTTTGATGTATATGATTGTATCAGTGTTTGATGTGTTTGATTGTAGCAGTGTTTGATGTGTATGATTGTAGCAGTGTTTGATGTGTTTGATTGTAGCAGTGTTTTATGTGTTTGATTGTAGCAGTGTCTGATTGTAGCAGTGTTTAATGTGTATGATTGTAGCAGTGTTTGATTGTAGCAGTGTATGATTGTAGCAGTGTATGATTGTAGCAGTGTTTGATGTGTATGATTGTAGCAGTGTATGATTGTAGTAGTGTTTGATGTGTATGATTGTGGCAGTGTTTGATGTGTATGAATGTAGCAGTGTTTGATGTGTATGAATGTAGCAGTGTTTGATGTGTATGATTGTAGCAGTGTATGATTGTAGTAGTGTTTGATGTGTATGATTGTGGCAGTGTTTGATGTGTATGAATGTAGCAGTGTTTGATGTGTATGATTGTAGCAGTGTTTGATGTGTATGATTGTAGCAGTGTTTGATTGTAGCAGTGTTTGATGTGTATGATTGTAGCAGTGTATGATTGTAGCAGTGTTTGATGTGTATGATTGTAGCAGTGTTTGATGTGTTTGATTGTAGCAGTGTATGATTGTAGCAGTGTTTGATGTGTATGATTGTAGCAGTGTTTGATGTGTATGATTGTAGCAGTGTTTGATGTGTTTGATTGTAGCAGTGTATGATTGTAGCAGTGTATGATTGTAGCAGTGTTTGATGTGTATGATTGTAGCAGTGTTTGATGTGTATGATTGTAGCAGTGTTTGATGTGTATGATTGTAGCAGTGTATGATTGTAGCAGTGTTTGATGTATATGATTGTAGCAGTGTTTGATGTGTTTGATTGTAGCTGTGTTTGATGTGTATGATTGTAGCAGTGTTTGATGTATATGATTGTAGCAGTGTATGATTGTAGCAGTGTTTGATGTGTATGATTGTAGCAGTGTTTGATGTGTATGATTGTAGCAGTGTATGATTGTAGCAGTGTTTGATGTATATGATTGTAGCAGTGTTTGATGTGTTTGATTGTAGCTGTGTTTGATGTGTATGATTGTAGCAGTGTTTGATGTGTCTGATTGTAGCAGTGTTTGATTGTAGCAGTGTATGATTGTAGCAGTGTTTGATGTGTATGATTGTAGCAGTGTTTGATGTGTATGATTGTAGCAGTGTTGATTGTAGCAGTGTTTGATTGTAGCAGTATTTGATGTGTATGATTGTAGCAGTGTTTGATGTGTATGATTGTAGCAGTGTTTGATGTGTATGATTGTAGCAGTGTTTGATGTGTATGATTGTAGCAGTGTTTGATGTGTATGATTGTAGCAGTGTTGATTGTAGCAGTGTTTGATTGTAGCAGTGTTTGATGTGTATGATTGTAGCAGTGTTTGATTGTAGCAGTGTTTGATGTGTTTGATTGTAGCAGTGTTTGATGTGTTTGATTGTAGCAGTGTTTGATGTATATGATTGTAGCAGTGTTTGATGTGTATGATTGTAGCAGTGTTGATTGTAGCAGTGTTTGATTGTAGCAGTGTTTGATGTGTATGATTGTAGCAGTGTTTGATGTGTATGATTGTAGCAGTGTTTGATGTGTATGATTGTAGCAGTGTTTGATGTGTATGATTGTAGCAGTGTTTGATGTATATGATTGTAGCAGTGTTTGATGTGTTTGATTGTAGCAGTGTTTGATGTATATGATTGTAGCAGTGTTTGATGTGTCTGATTGTAGCAGTGTTTGATGTGTATGATTGTAGCAGTGTTTTATGTGTTTTTGTGAGAAATAAATGATGTTTCACATGCTGACTTTCAGGGGGAATTTGGTGAGGAGGGAACCGAGACTTATTTTGAAATTGGCGCTCATTCTGCTCACATAACGGCCATCAGCAGTGGAAAAAGAAGAGACGGAATTATACATAAACTTTTCGTGGATGACACAGAAATCCCGGAATGCAATGAATGACCTTACCCTTTGAACGTGATATAGCTGTGTATTTATATTTTCATTTCACAATTTCTTCTTCTCTTGAAGCAGTTTTGAGTATATTTCGCCTTATGATTTATGTATGAAATCTTTAGTCCGTCCACACATTGCTCTATAAGTGTCAGTTGTTATCATTTTAGTGCTGTCCATAAGGAACTAAAAAATGCGTCTCAGTGGGTTTTTTTTCTTGAGTATAAAAAAAAAAAGGTTTTAAAATTTTGATATTGTACATGAATTTTAACATAATGTTTTGATTTAAAGAAATGGAATGGCATTAAGCAACTTTTTAAAATTTAATTTTGTGCATTCAGTTGATTGACAGATGAAGAAATGACTCTAATAGTAAACGGGAAGATGTGAAAATGCAATTTTCACAATTTTTTGGGGGGGTATTTGCTCACAGTCAATCAGAATTGTTTTTTGAACAATAAGAAACACTGCAATATTTAGCAATATCTGAAGCTCACAATGTACTGTATGAAAATCATGTAACCATTACAAATGGCAAACTGTTTCTGCCATGAAAGACAATGTTGACTTTTTTTATCAGTCACAATATTTAACATGAGATTCTATTGCCATTTTCCATTGTCTTTTATGAAAAAAAGAGTGGAAAAACCATAGTAAACATTAGATTTATGATTTATTTGAGGAAAAAACCCAACAAAATGAAAGTGAACACGTTCCGATGATGTAACACAGTAAAACTTGTGTGTACACTACAGTTCACGTATGTCAGGTAATTTTTGCATGCTGGAAATGCTGAAATTTTGTAGGATGACAGAAATTCACTAAAGTTCAATATCACCAAAATATTCATTCATATAAAGGATAACAGTTTCTAAATGAAATTGTGCCAGATGTAGCATCAAGATTACAGGGTACTTTTATCAAAGAAAAATCTGTCAAATTTTCCCTGATGTCAAAATTACCTGATATATGGTATATTGCAACAACCCTAGTGTTGTTTTATGCCCTATCTAATCTAGGTTGTGAAAGTACATAAGTCAAATGAAGCATTCTGAAAGAAATACCTCATAACAATACCTCATAATCTAGCATCTTGGAGTTTTTAGTGTGGTTCCGCTATTATGCTTTGTTTATTTTGTATTGGCACAATAAGATTCACTTTGAACATTATCGCTAATGCCAATATCCCTATTCCCTAGATTTTACCAACTTAAATGAGGACATGCAGATTTCAATATTCCTCATTAGCAAAATTTGAATTTCAGATAAATATTCAAGGAAAGCACATGGAGTCATGCATATCACAAAATTTCCCTTTCGATGGTACTTGAAGATAATTAATATAAACTATAATGCATTATTTATTAGGGAGAAATATCAGCACAGTATGGTTATACCATTTTAAATGGGGAGGGGGAAAATCACAAACATGAATGGAGGGTTACCAATTGTCTATTTCATTGTATGTTCATTTCCATGTTGTTGCCTTCAATATCTGATATCAACTTCCCATATTGTGTAGCAATATTCCACCATCACCTGCATATGATATTTATGTCTCAACTGATTTGATCAAGAAAGCATGTTCTGCATATGGTAAAGTTTTAGTTGAAAGCTGGCTACTAACAAATAGATGATGTTGTGGAGGTTTCAACAGTCTCATTTGAAGTCAGCAATTTACAAATTCTAATCCAATTTACAAAAAAAATTATTATTGGGTCAAACTGTCTTACATGTTTCATGTTAGAACTTTTTTTACATAGTGATCATGGCTATGGATTATTTTTGAACCTGCCTAAGATATATAGGGCTCATGGTGGGTGTGACTGGTCAACAGGGGATGCTTACTCCTCCTAGACACCTGATCCCACCTCTGGTATGTCCAGGTGTACATGTTTGTCCTCTTCTTCATTTACATCTTTTATAGGATTTAGGAGATTGATCACTGTCTGTTATCTTCACTTGTTCATCGTTACAAATTGTAATATTAGCCATTTTCATTTGCAGTTGTAAACAATGCACATATGAATCTTGGTAAATACAGAATTGGAAGTAGAATATTAAAACAAGAAATAGAGTTAATTTTTTAAAATTTATGAGTGCATGAACTGCAACACTTCACTTCGGCATACTTTCATAAAGTGCTTCTATAGTAATTGCTTGTGTGAAACTTCACAGATCATACCCTCATGCACTTTCAGAAATAAAAATTTATTTCTTAATTAAACAGGAAGGGGAAATAAAACAAACAAGAATTGAGAAGTACCATTTTGCATCCTTTTCATATGTTTATATACTACTGGTATAATTTCAGATTTGGAAAAAAGGAATTTCGTTTATATTGTGTACTTTTGAAAAGTGGCAAAGAAGGTTTATGTCTGAAAATTTGTGTAAAAAGGAATGAAAGCAAAAGAAAATCTGGGATGAATAGTTGGAGTTAATGTCATGGCTGTTGGCAGAAATGCCCTGCACTAAACACAACTATGTATCAAAAACATATCATCCTGCTTTGAATGTTATAAATTTCTCAGAAGTTGCACACACATACAAAGCAGCATTACACCCATAGTGTAAAAGATCTAGCCCTGTATGTCCCCTTCTTCTTGTGATCAGCACTTTGTAAATCAATACTCATTGACTTCCTTTAGCAGTGTATGTGCCATATTGTATAAAGGCCCTTCGTCAGTATATAACAAGCGTGTTCTCGATAATATTCTTATACAATATTATGTCATAAGAGATTGCTTTATTATCACAAGTTCCCATCGGTAAATTTATCTAATAACACAAGTTATGACAGGTAATGAACTTTACACTTTCTATTTATTTTAGAAATTGATTCTTTATAATAAAATCATTGTGCAAATATTTTTAGATAGCCTGTACAGTTGAACTCAGGCATTGCTGATGGTGAATGTTTTCTTGTTCTAGAGATTTGAATGATTACAATGTATTTCAGCTATGGTAGTGACATGTTCCTATCACAAATGTATTGGTTATAATATACAGAGCACAATATCTTTAAATTCCTACCAATTACAGTACAGCAAGAAGTTGTCTGTACTTTAAAGGGATTATTCACTGGATTATGGTAATACCAAGATATTAATCATATTTAAAAAATCAGTTGTATATCATATCATTCTATTTGTATATTGCTGATCTTAGAAATGCCATCCTCTTCCCTATTTATTATTAGTAAATCTCCCAAGAAAAACAGAGTAAGAGTTCTCCCCCTTGCACAGTCACCGATTCTTTTTACTGTGAAATCACAAGTAATCAGAAAACAGAGCAGTCACTTGAATATACAGCTCTTTAGATGTAATATATTGTTTTGAGTGTATTTTTTCAAAATAAAAATGGATTATTAAACTTCTTTCTCCTTTAATGATTCATTATTGGAATGAAATCACCTGTGGCAGTCGTGTTGGGTTCCATTGCTAATGGCAGATAGCTCAGTTGGTGGAGCACCTGACTGGAGATTCAGTGGACCTAGGCTTGAATCCTGATTCAACTATAAATTTTCTTCTTGCCAGTATTACATTTGGTGCCATATACCAGCCCATGGAACTGACAGGTGAAAATGCCTGTTGGGGATAAAGATCTGAAGTTCATGTCTTCATTGCTGTGAAGACATTTCATGAGGGAGGAATGTGGCAGACAGACTCAATCACCAGTGACCAGGTAGCCCAGTTTGTAGAGCACCAGACTGGAGATTCAGCGGGCCCAGAGTTCGAATCCTAGTCTGGTTCAGTGCAATTTCTCCCTATTACACACAGCTGCGTTTGTTGAGCTGTTGATTTTTGAAGTAGATTATTTGTCTGTATATCACTTATGTTTTGTGGGAGTTTTATTTCCATTATCTTGCTCTACTGCATGATTTGTGCGAGTATTTAATTTATTCAGCACTCAGCATTGTGTAGTTCATGCGTAGGGCAATTTAATTTTACTGCATATAAATTTTTCTTGGGTAGAAATAATCAAAATTAAAAATCATCTAAAGTGACACTTGGAACGCATCTAATTTTTGATAATGATCAATAACACAAATAGAGGTGTTCCAAATAAAAAAACTAAGAGTTGTAAAGATATTTAATCTTGTAAAAAATGTAAATGCAGTTTATACAACACATTATAGATAGGGAATACAACAGAATATTACAAAACAAAAGGTAAATCGCTCACAGTGAATGTTTCTCATCTGACATCTGTGCAATCCATTTCAATGGGCATTCCGACCCTTATTTTCATTCTCGATTTCATTTTTTCATTGGTTTTACACTGTTCATTTTGACACACTGTGTATTCTCAAAACATGTCAAATGAGACAGGTTTCATTGTGTGCGTGCTGAGACATAGACACTTAAGATGTATTAGGAAATTATCAAATGCCCACTTTTTTTTTCCGAGTGGACTACATTATGTAACATATAAAGTAACATTAGTACATTAATTTCTTCATTCAGGATGCAATCTACTACACCGTTAATGTTAAAGACAACGCTACATTCTCGTGACTGTTGTTATTTTGAGCAATATTTTTATGTCTCGCCATGAAATGGCCAGGGTATATACAGTGTCAATGTGATTAAAATTGGATCATTAATTCACTTTGGTAATGTTACGTCACTACGCAAAGTGTGTAACAACATTGTGTAATAACTTACAAACATTACTGGAGAGGTCACAGTTCTGATATTTTAAAATCCGATTGACTTAGTGTCATCCTTTTCCTTAATTCCATTATAATTCAGTTTCCATATATATCCTTTGCCTCAGGTGCACATACATGTATTCAACTGAAATTTGGTATACATATCCATCACAAGCAGATCAAGGTCATGTTCTCATTTGGATCAGGTGGAATCCTTAATGACAAGAGTCGTGCCCCATGAACTTTGAAAATTTCAAACATTCATAACTTCAGCTTATTATCTCAATCATACATGGTCACGGACATTTTGAATTGAAATTTAGGATATAGATATACAGGTCAAGTTTGTGTTCGGTTCTGTTTGACAGAGTTATGCTCTTGGACTTAGAAAATTTCAAACATTCACAATTTCCACTCACCACCTCAGTCAAACATGGGACATTTTGAATTGAAATTTTGGATACAGATATATCATGAGAATACACAGGTTGAGTACTTATATTGGGTGTGGTCATATAACTCTTGACAGAACTATGGCCCTCGGGCAGGGGCATTCATATCATATTCATATCACTCCCAACACATCTAGTTTCAATTCTATCTCTCCCTCATTGTTTCTTCCTCTCTGGCTGGTCCATGAACAAGCTACAGATTCTGTACCACAACATCAGCACACTGGTAGAAGGTAGGTGGCGCCCCGGGATTATTGGTGTTGTATCTTACCTTCCAAGCAAGACAAAACAGTGATCAATTGTAGGTCGAAGAGACAGACAAATATATACACACTACAATACTCATCAATCATAATTTTAAGCGATTCAATTCTAAAAAATACTTACTTGAATTGCATAATTTCCTTTCACAAGTCTAACATGAAAGAAATAAAATTAAATAATCATAGAATGTTATAAATAATAGGAGTTTAAAACCAGAAAATGTAATCTAAAGATTCAGACAGAAGCGTGAAGGGGTGACAATCTGGACTTACGGAATTTTCACCACCTCTGTGTAGAGAGTCAGTGACTTCTCCCCCTGGTCTGGTCTGGTGGTCAGCAGCTGAAACTTTCCATCAGAGACACTCCCAAAGGCCACGGTAAAGTTTCCCTATAAAACCAGTACACATGTTATCATTCACCATTAAGCAATACTTTGAACTGTACAGAGATTTTGTCATTTTATCATTGAATATCAATTATTGTGTTTGAAATTATTTTTGCACACAGGAGGAATGTGGAATAACTTTCCATTAACTTACTAATCAATGAAAGTATGTTATTGTGAAATTTGAAACCCCTGAATATTTAAAATATTAACTCATTTTACCAAAGAATGCAACATACATGTATATTGCAGGTTCATAAGCAGTTTTAAAATTTAAGGGAGCCTTGTGATAAAATCTCTATTTCATTATGAATGGTTTCTTAAGAATGTAACAGAGACTGAATTGTGCCTTTGCTGAGAATCGAACCCGGGACCTCTGGCACAACAGTCCAGTGCTCTACCGATCGAGCTAAAGGGTTAACCCACTAGCCTGAGCTAGTAGGAAGGCCATGTATCTAACACTACCACATTGTCCCCCTCCAGAGAGAGCGGTGTCCTGACTCTCCCAGAGTGCCAGCGCCTGTGGGGCGAACTTCTGGGGGCAATCACTTTCACCAGCCAGAGATTACCCAGGCCCCACGTTGGGCGCCAAATTTAACAGAGATTGAATTGTGCCTCTGCTGAGAATCGAACCCGGGACCTCTGGCACGACAGTCCAGTGCTCTACCGATCGAGCTAAAGGGTTAACCCAATAGCCCGAGCTAGTAGGAAGGCCATGTATCTAACACTACCACAAGAATATCAAAAAGACAAATAGGATTCGAAGTACAGGGTTCCCCCTTCCCCCACCAATTGTCCTACAATGTCTGGGGTCTTAAGAAAACCCAGACCTGTTGGCACATTTTAACTATAGTAACCCCTCCAGATAGTCCTGGCTTTCAGTCTTCTTGCATCAATACACTGTTAATCAATGTCTATTCTAACAAAAAACTTACAGGAGAAGAGCCCAAGAAATGATCCAGATTCTTCTGAAAGGTGACACTTAATGTCTGGCCTGGTCTGTGGAGAACAAAAAAAAAAAATTAAATTTCCTGTTTCTTAAATTTGGGATTAGATTATATTTAAAAGCGATAACAGTAACAGCCCATTTGACCTGTATATTCTCATGTACGACAGAAAAAGGCAACACCACCATGCCAAATACATAGGTGATGTATTACCCTTTTGTACCTAGTGATGATGTACTAGGAGTGCTGATATAACGAGATGTATCGGATAACATACCTTACTGTAATGCCGTATTTACTTGCTGGCATTTTCCCACAGGGTCCTTTTACTTGAAAACAGTTATCATTACCTGAGTGAGAAAAAGTTTAAGAAAAAGTTATGAAGAAAATCATGGTATCAACATTTATCTGTTTCTATAATCAATACTATAAGTCCGGCCACTGCACGCGCACGACATTTTTACTACAGAGAATTTCTGTATTTCATCGTTAGGTTATACCTGCTTTGTTAATTCCTGCAAGAGACCCTCTTTGTGCAGGACTTATTAAACAGAGGTGAGCATGACATGTCTCAATTAGCAAAAATACACTCAAAATGCACAACGAAACTACTTTTTTCATTGAAAACGGCGCCATTTTATGTTCCTTATGTAAGCTGGACAACTCATGTGAGTGTCACATGACGCAAAAAGACCCGTGCGGATCCAAGATTTTCAGGGAACATAATTAGTATCCCCCCCCCTTTTTTTTTAAATAATGATCGAATGGAAATATTTGGAATCAAGATGGATGTGTGTGTGTGTGCATGCTCGGTGTGACAACACGGAGGTGTAAACCAAGAGAGAAAATCGGCTTGAAACATAAAAAAATCAGCTTTCATATTGGCTTTCCGGTACATATTGTGATTCAACTGAGAAGAACTTCACAGGGCAGTGAATTTTGGTCCAAATTTAAGAAAATAATCTCGTATTTTGAACAAACTATTACTAGTACGAATTAAATTGATCTACGATTGCCATCTAATTGGGAGTCGTTCATTTAATTTTCGCACATCTACTTAATCGAACTAACTACCTATCTTCTTTTTCAAACTGTAAGAAAAGGTCGTTCATTAATCCTTCGTATCGCTTCCTGAGATATATCACTATCATCTATTTACTCGAACGAACTACCTATCTTCTTTTCAAACTCCCACGAAGGTAGCGATCTACATTCTGTGTTTGTAACTGTGCAAATGTCAGTGGGTAACCACTAGGTCGGCAACATCGAAATCAAGGTGGCATCGCCATTACGTGTCAGCCTGGCCTTCCTCTATCTGACTTTCTTTTTCAAGGTAAAAAAAACCAAACAAACCGTGAAGCAACTCAGACTCAATCATACATAATTTCAATAAACATTCCACCATCCTTAATGTGTCATAACTTGCATCTAAGGTCGAAGTCAGTCATCCCAAATCTCCATGTTACACCAACCTCGATCTTATTCTATGCACCACTATTGTAGGGTGATATACAACTTAACCCTGGCCCGGGAATCTATTCCAAGTCCACATATTTATGTGGCTACTGTGATCAACCAGACACTTGAGAAAACTAGAGAGCTGTGTTCTGTGATGACTGCAGTGTATGGTATTATTCACAATGTATAGAACTAAGTGCTAATAAGATCGATCTGTTACATCATTCAGATGTCTCATGGGCTTGTGCAAAATGTGATTCGCACAATGTAGATAGTTTTACATACCATTCTTTTGAACTTGGTATGCATAACAAATTCAGTGTTCTACCAGGCAATACCATCTTGTCTATGCCATCAATAGATTCATCATTCAGCCTATAACAGTCCGAAAATAAGACCACTTCTGCTATCCCAAATTACATATTAAAGAACTTCGCAAACGAGTTAACACCAGCCATAACAGATCTATTTAAACTATCAGTCTCGACAGGAACACTACCTAATGACTGGAGGAACGCGAACATATCTCCAATCTTTAAAAAGGGAAGTAAACGTATCGCAAATAAGTACCGCCCAGTTTCCCTCACAAGTGTATGCTGCAAAACGCCAGACGCCGTCATATCCTTAAACATCTGGAGAAGTTTAACATCCTTATTTCACTTCAGCACGGATTCCGCAGCGGACACTCATGTGAAAGTCCACTAGTAATCACCACGCACGATGTTATGAAATCCTTTGACGGCAAACTTCAGACAGATATGATCATCTTAAGACTTTAGCAAAGCGTTTGACACGGTTCCACACAGGAAGCTTTTACATGAATTACAAAACTACGGTATAACAGGAGACATCCATGACTGGGTCAACACCTTCCTCACCCAACGTAAACAACAAGTTATCATAGAGGCACAACATCATCATCATGTAACGTCGATTCTGGAGTGCCACAGGGGACGGTCTTAAGCTAGCTCCTCTTTTTGTGCCATATCAATGACTTACCATCATCAGTATCATCGCAAGTAAGACTTTGCAGATGATGGTTTACTTATAGGAACATCAGAAACACAGATGACCGAAAAGCACTCCAAAAAGACCTAGAAATCTCGAAGCATGGGCACGAACATGGGGAATGAGGTTCAATGCCACTGAATGTTACCTTATGCAGATATCTCGAATCGGATCGCCAATACCTCATACCTATATAATGGACAACCATAAATTAGAAAAAGTAAATGAAAATCTATGTCTTGAAATTCTCGTTAGTGATGATCTCAAATGGACCCCCACATCTCGAAAATTACAAAAAAGGAAACTCGATTTTTAGGATTCATTCGCCGAAATCTCATGACATTGCCTCAAGGAAACGGCATACCATTCTCTAGTCAGATCTATATTAGACTATTCAGCAGTGGTATGGGACCCCTACCTCAAAGGTGACACCAACAACATCGAAAACATCCAAAGACGAGCAGCCCGATTTGTAAAAAAATGACTACAGGAGGGATAGCAGTATAATTTCAATGCTCAAGGAACTAAATTGGTTGATTGATTGATTTTATATTGTTTATATTGCCGGTGAAGGGCTGCAAAATTGAGGCCTATGCTCGGCGCTTATGGCGATGGATCTTTATCGTGCCACACCTGCTGTGGCACGGGGCTAAGGCTGTCACGTTTACAAAATTTTATAAACGTTTAAACGAAGCATTGTAAACGAAACTTTACCGTTTAAACGAAGTGTTGTATAATTTAATGAAATAAAATACGCACAGAATTTTAAGACCCATTAATGACCATTATGTTTGTGTTTCAGTTTTCATCGTTCTATGGACGATGCAGAGATTGTCACCGGACGTTCCGGAGTATAAATATAAGACAGAATAAAATACACGAACATAAATATCCGGATAGCATTTAAATTGAATTCAATTTTATTCACACTGTACAACATTTGCACAATACAGATCACAAATTCACAATAAACTTCATTTTTCAAATTTTCATTTCAGTGATTTCACATTAGATTGTCCAGAGAGGGCAGAGCTGGTGCCGCGGCTTCTTCCGTCGGTTCGGTTTTAACATGGACTTCACGTGCAGCCGGTGCAGGCGGAGCAGCGCAATTCACTTTATGTTTTAATCTTTTGTTCAAAAAGATCAGTTTGTCCACGTTCTCAGCGTCAAGGGAGGAGCGCAGTTTTGTAACAGTTCCACCCGCTGTGGAAAAAACGCGCTCAGAGGCAACGGACGTTGCCGGTGTGCATAGCAAATCCTTTGCGAGACTTGCTAATTTTGGAAAATTAATACGACTGGTTTTCCACCAAGTGAATGGGTTGGTATTTGTCGGCGAACTTTTTTCAGATAGATATAATTCGATCTCTTCATCTGAAGTGGAAGGGGTAATTATTTTGCAATCTCCGGTGTCAAAATATGATCCTAACAGGAAGGATATATCATCCTGAGAAAGTTTACTTCTCTTGCATTCGGGCTCATTCTCGCCTTCCTTGATGTCTGCTTCTTGTGGTTTGTTTTCGTTATTAACACTACATGCATCAATTTTCTGTCCATCGTCTTTTTGTTTTAAGATTTTATTTATCGTATCTCGAACAACATTGCGTTGCTCGTCATTGAGGAACGGAAGCGAGCGGTAACGCGGATCCAAGAATGTGCAGAGCATTGGAATACTCTGACACATTTCTGGTTTGTCCATATTGAACCTTTTGCGCAAATCGGTTTGCACCTTCTGTTTGAATGTTGCGACTGCAACACAGTCACTGTCGTTTGAAGTAAGATGGTGATTTACTAAGCTATATAAAATTGGGTAGACGCCACTGACGATTGGATACTCCTTGCTGCACATGACACGAGTAGCCATGTACAAAGGCTTCAGAACAGGTATCATGCCTTCAAGTACTCGCCAGTGATCGTCATTCAGATCTAATGTACGCGCATCATTGGGTTTTGTTATACTAGCATCGTGAAGCACGGCATAAATAGCCAGCCTTTGTTGTTTGAGTGTAGTGGTATAAAGCGTCTAAATATGACGTGACGCTTAGATTGTGTGTAGTGGTATAAAGCTTCTAAATATGACGTGACGCTTAGATTGTGTGTAGTGGTATAAAGCGTCTAAATATGACGTGACGCTTAGATTGTGTGTAGTGGTATAAAGCTTCTAAATATGCCGTGACGCTTAGATTGTGTGTAGTGGTATAAAGCGTCTAAATATGCCGTGACGCTTAGATTGTGTGTAGTGGTATAAAGCGTCTAAATATGATGTGACGCTTAGATTGTGTGTAGTGGTATAAAGCGTCTAAATATGACGTGACGCTTAGATTGTGTGTAGTGGTATAAAGCGTCTAAATATGACGTGACGCTTAGATTGTGTGTAGTGGTATAAAGCGTCTAAATATGACGTGACGCTTAGATTGTGTGTAGTGGTATAAAGCGTCTAAATATGACGTGACGCTTAGATTGTGTGTAGTGGTATAAAGCGTCTAAATATGACGTGACGCTTAGATTGTGTGTAGTGGTATAAAGCTTCTAAATATGACGTGACGCTTAGATTGTGTGTAGTGGTATAAAGCTTCTAAATATGACGTGACGCTTAGATTGTGTGTAGTGGTATAAAGCGTCTAAATATGCCGTGACGCTTAGATTGTGTGTAGTGGTATAAAGAGTATAAACATGCCGTGACGCATCTTAAGTTTAAACAGGAATAACTGATAGAAATTATTGTTAGTATGAGAAAACCTGTACATGCAACTTCGACGCTCCGATTACCATGTTGACAGTGTAGAAACAAATAGCAGATAGGAACTGGTGAAGAAAATTAGAAATGCTCAACAACCTTATTTAAGGTCTTGACAAAAAAGTCGCCAAATTTCACAATCTGTGATTTTTACTACAACTCAACAGAAAATTGTGAACAATGGCTCGCATTTTGTGGGGATGCGAGAAAACAATACAAGACAGGAACCAATGACAAGCTGACCAAGTTTTCTGTAAATTAGAAAATATTTTGGAAAGAGAAAGAAAGGAAAGAATCCCAGAGCGGATGTTAAGATTGAAACTCTATTACCTACAAAATAGGAGAACTAGGGAAAAGTCCAGGACAACTGCATGATGTTCAGTATAATTCTTTTGGAGGTAACGAAATGACAGACATAGAACGAAATTGTTTCAAGTCATAGTTCAAGAAACTGTTATCATCATATATAATGTTGTGATGAGTGGCACAGAAAACTTGAGCAATGTATGACTTTGTAGCATACGGAAAGTACGGATGCAGGGAAGAGGACACACACGACATCAAATACGATGAGGCTGCAATATCTTGTCGTCAATAATCTAAATGTATCATTCCAATGCAATGAGTAGACCTCGTCCTTACGCCTTACGCGATTAGCAAGTAATATTATTATGAAGGATCTTTAATCAAATGATGTTTTCATTCACAGATCTACACATAAATATGCAACTTGGTGACAGATTGTGATGTACTGAAAAGTATTGGTAGGTCCCAAATTCACGATCGTCAATTTGATCCGGTTTACATATTTCTTAAGACCTGTACACATTTTATATGTTGTTGGCTATATACCATGTATTCATTAAATCCCAAAGATTTACAATTAAATAAACATGTGTTGATTTCACTTAACTCTATCAAAAATTATCAGAGAGGTGAATATCCAGACCATTAGTTTGGTTCCTATATATAGAGATATGATAGGTTCCAAAACGCCACATTCAGACATGATTCTCGTCGCCTTTGTTGTTTTTCTGACCTTCTCTTTAACACATAGTTCACCTGAATTTTCCATTGTTGGAAAGTCGGGTTTGAAGCTGAGTGTAACAGGTAATGAAGAAGAGATTATCCTTCACATTATTTGGTGGTTTTGGCACATCGTGACTGACAAACTTTGAATTACTGATAGAGTTTATTTGTAATTTCAGATGATGACGGTATTACTCTCGTCATTTTTACTGTGAAGGATCATAACGGTAATTCTAAGGATTATGTGATAGAGGCAAAGAATGAGGGTAAGTCCATTCGAACACTCACGAATGTATATACTTAAGAAAGAATGATCGTAAGTCCATTAAGTATAGACTTTAGATCTGAATCCTAGAACCTTTGTGCTGATTTCTTCGGAAACACTTGTCTGGATTAGGGGTGTATACTGCTTGTCACGAAAACATCAGCTTTCAGACATCTTGAAATATTGTAAATCAACGGTCTGCTTCGTATAAATTATTCAAATCTCCATTTGAAATTCATTCTGTCTGTTGTCACGGTTCTTTGGGTGAGTTTACTGTATTGTTTTGTAATGATTTATTAATAGCTGTCTATTATTTTGATTTTAGAGACGGACACGTGGGATTTTGTAGACGAAGAGGCGGACGTCCGAATCGGCGATCTGCTGGAGTACAAAATGTCTATCATCCAAAATGGGATGTTGGTGGAATCCAAATGGAGTAAAGGTGGGTATTCAGGATTTCATGAAAGAATAACATAGGAATACGAGTTATCATGTTAAATTTAGCAGATTCTCGTGGCTTCTGTTAAGCCATTATTTCAGATCTACGATGGTGCTTATCAGTTGGTTGGTTCTACTTTAACTTACCTTGATCATCCAATTCTTGCATATCTTAAGGACACTTGATACAAAAAAATCGAACTCCTCTGTTTTCAAATGTTCTGTACAAAAGGTGAATAGATATGCAAATCATATTTTAAAAAAAATTAAAAAATTCAACATTACAAACTGATTAAATTGTTAGTGTCGGTGCATCATGTTGGTAGATAAGTATCAGTATATACTCCACCGTAGGGAATTTTTTTTAGAAAAGCCCCGATTTTGTCAAAAACTGTAAAAATTGGAATTCATCAAAACGAGATAGAAAAAAAAGTGTGTTGCAAGTGTCTTTAAGAACACTACATAGAAAAACATGGATGCATATGGGTTGATATATATATATATATATATATATATATATATATATATATATATATATACTGACGGACTTTAAAAACGCAACACACGTTTATTTAATTTATTCATTAGAAACATTACATATAAAACTTTTATTGCAAAGTTTGTCCACCATGCATCGTATTGAGTTTTAAAACCCATCTCTAGACTTACCTGTGCTCATTGTTTGCGCGTTGTGAGTAGCATCACGCGAAAATTTCAGGGCTTTTTTCAAACACATGGAAAGGTAACAAGGAGTTTTCGCGATAAGACAACTTTGTTGGTGAAAGCATAGACACCACTAACAGAAAAAATTCAAAACCAAGATTATGCCGCGCTTTAACAATGAAATGCGCATTCAGGTACTTGGTATGCTGCAAGCAGGCGTTGGTCAGCATGAGGTTATAAGGAGTTTTAATATCCATCCTTGCACATTTAGCCGGTTGTTGTCACGATTCCATCAGACAGGATCCCTAAATGATCGCCCAAGACCTGGTTAACCGTTTGTGACAACGCCAAGGCAACACGCGTTCACACGGCAACATCATCTTCGCAAATAGGTTTACGGCCACTGCGACCACGGCGAAGGAAATCATTGGACGTCATGGAAGGCTTATTCATCCTAGAATCGTTTCCAGAATTTTGTAGCGCCATGGGATCCGCTGCAGAAGACCTTATTAGGGGTTACAGCTTAATCTGCAAGAATTAGGGAGAGCCTTGTTGGAGGAATGGCATAATATTCCCCCAGAGGTCTGTCTGAAATGTTTGTCAGTCAATGTCACGTCGCCTCTGCGCCGTCATCACTGCTAATGGAGGTCATACCCTGTACTAGTGAAGAAAACCACATTTTTGACGCACCCCTCACTGACATTCATTTCAACTGTAGCCTCTTTGTGAATAAAATGATGTTCAAAATCAAAGAACAGTGTTCAATTAACATGGTGTATAATATACTACTATGAATTTTTTTTATTAGATATAAGAACAATTTTATAATATATATATATAGATATATTCGCTTAGTTTTGTTGTAATAACTACGAATATAAACAAGAGGCCCGTGAACTACATCGCTCACCTGAGTCACTTTGGCCCATATTTAAAGACTTTCCCTAAATATTTGCATGTAAAACTTTGATCCCCAACTGTGACCCCACTCTACCCCCTCGGCTATGATTTTAAGAAAATCAAATCTGCACTATATCAGAAAGCTGCTATGTAAACTTCAACTTCTCTTTAGAAGAAGATTTTTAAAGATTTTATTCTTATATCTTCGCATGTAAAAATCTGATCCCCTATTGTGGCTTGTACCCACGGGAGTCATGAATTTGCACTATGTCAGTAAGCTTTCCAAGTTGTTCTTGAGAAGATTGTTAATGACCTCACCCTATTTTTGCATATTTGTGATTATCTCCCCTTTGAAGGGACACGACTCTTCATTTGATTAAACTTGAATCCCCTTCACTCAAGGATGATTTGCACCACGTACCACGTGGTTCTGGAGAAGATTTTTTGCCATGTCTATTTCCACATTTAAATGTTTGATACGCTATTGTGCTCCCCCCCCCCCCCCCCCCCCCCCTTTTTATTCCCGGGAGCCATGGTTATAACAAATTTAAATTTGTACTATTTCAGAAAGCTGCCATGTGCATTTGAACTCTTCTGGCCCAGTAGTTCTTGAGAAGTTTTTTAAATGAAAAAACTTTTTATTTATAATCTTTTTTCTCACACCTTTCTAATAATAATAGAAAAAACAGTCACAAACCTGCCCCCTCCCCACCCAGTACATTCAAGTTTCAACGAGATGATTCTTAAAAATTTAATAATAATATAAATTTAAAAATGGAATAAATTGCCGAATCCGCGCCTCTGGCACTTAAACGTTAGAATTGCACTCAATACGTTAGGTGTTAAACCCCCCTCTCCTCTCCCCCCCCCCTCCCCCACACACACACTATCGATAACAAACACTATGTTTTAGTCTTAGTGTTGCAGAGTTCATATTTCTATATTCTTCGTGATATGTACATACCCAGACTACCTAAACTCATAGTCCCCTTCAATACATCGATCCAAGTCTATATGTGCCTTTCAGCTGTCTTACTAAAGCGATTCGAACCAGGGCAATTTCGCAGTCTTAGACAAACCGTAGTATTCAGAGACGATTTTAATGGCGACTTAAATACAGCTCATTACACTACGGAGGTCAGCGCATGGGGAGGAGGGGTGAGACTTTTGTTTTTCATTATTACACAGTGTGTGATTTCTTTAGCAAAGAATATAGAAAATTGTAGTTTTGAAATTATATGTAATACATAAAAAAATTATTTTGTTAAATATCATCATGTCTCCACGAATAAGTACTCTGAAGTTGATATTAAAAAGATGCTAGAGTTCCTCATTGACAATACTGTAGTAGTCTTTGATGATTAGGTCTTCCAACAGTATGTTGCAATTCCCATGGGCACAAATTGTGCTTCTTTGTTAGCTGACCTATTTTTATATTCTTATGAAGCAGAATGCATTCAAAAGCTTCTACATGAGAAGGAAAACTCTCTTGCTGTGGCCTTCAATTCGAAATTTAGATATATCGACGACGTTTTATCTATTAACAATGATCATTTTCATTCATATGTCGATTCGATATATCTCAGTGAACTTGAAATAAAGACACCACAGTATCTTCCAGACCTGCTTCGTACTTAGATATTTTATATATATTATATTTATAACTATCCAGTTTGTCAGCACAATCTTTCATTAGGCCAAATGCTGTCTGCTGTGTTTCATACCAATTGTTAGGCCGTTCTTGGCATACTGATCCTGACTACGGATTACTCCGTTTACCTGATTAAGATATAGGGCTCACGGCCGGTATGACCGGTCGACAGGGGATACGTACTCCTCCTTGGTACCTGATCCCACCTCTGGTATGTCCAGGGGTTCGTGTTTGCCCATCTCTCTGATTTGTATTTTCTATAGGAATTACGAGATTGATGAATATTGTTTATTATCTTGGCCTTTTCATATATATATATATATATATATATATATATATATATATATATATATATATATATATATCTTTGTAGAATGGAGAATTTCAAGTTTATACCCCAGAGAGAGCAAATTTGCACACAGCCAATGGCTACTTATATCTTAAACCTGTAAGTATATCTGTTGTACATATTAACTTGAAATTTTCATGGAAAGGTTTTGTTTGTTTGTTTTTATTTATAGTCGCCTGAGCAATTTTTCAGCTATCCGGCGATCATGGAAAGGTAGATTAAAACTAAATATTGTATACAGAAAAGCATGCATATATTAATACACTTGCATTGTCCAGGAGGGTGCACGCAAGTGGTAAAAATGGGAAGAAATCGTTATTGCTGCAAGGTGTAGAATGCTAACGATTTGTTCACAATATATTTTTGCAGACATTAACAGTAGACCATCCTAGATTCAATGAAGGAAACCTCTACAACGGTCACATGGATGTAAGAGGTGAGTGTACAGTCCTAAATATGTCTAAGTCATGATTTCAAATTACTAATTGTAAGAGGTCCTTGATTTTCAAATTTTCGCATCACAAACAGACGTTTGGCACTCTTGTACAAATAATGTCAACAATGGGTGTTATAAGTCGTCTTACGGACAGGAAATCCTTCCACCCATAATGTCCGGAAAAGTAACCACCAACGCAGCTATCACCTATGGAAAGGTCAACGTGAGAGCAAAAGTTCCAAAAGGCGCGTGGCTCTGGCCAGGTCAGTACTGAACTTTATTGAACCGAGATCATATATAATGCTATTTTAAATTACTCCAACAGTACCTTTTTAGGAGTGTAAACTTGTTCTATGAATATTCAATGCAGCAATATGGTTATTGCCACGTGATAATCACTATGGAGGTTGGCCTCGTTCTGGAGAGATTGATCTGATGGAGACTAAAGGTGCGTGATTCCTTAATTGCATTCATCATCTTAAACAGAATAATCAAAATATTTAATGGTATTCGTCATGTTGAACAGAACAACCGACTTTTTAAAAAAAAAAGAAAGTTATATTTTCATTATTTCTGCCTTTGATATCCCTACAAATTTTAACGATAGTCATTTCCTCATGAATGCGATGCAGTTGTGAACAATGCGCGTATACACATTGATAAATATTGTACGTCAGTTTTAACGACTGTGAATTCCGACGGCAATGAATGTAGAATGTGAATATAAGAAATAAATTAAATGTTTGAAAATGAAATTTATTTCTTAAATGCACGTATCTTGTGATACATGTAGGAAATGCCTGGACCAATGAATGGGGATCCGATCGTGGTATTCGCTCAATTGCTTCTACACTTCATTGGGGACCTGATGCTGGTCACAACTGCTTTCAGAAGACACACGGTGAAAAGTCAGTTGTAGAAAAACGTTTTTTGACCCCTATTTGACCCTAATTGAAAAATTATTGCACATCTACAAGGCTCCACTAATCGTCTTCCAAACAATGATTTTACCACTGCATAAAATGTATGAGGAGTTTAAGAACCAGTTTGTTTATATCATAAAAAACCCATAATTTGTTACCCCCATTTTACCCTAGGGTAAAATTGAAAATTCTGAAACCTTATTACACATCTATAGGGCACCATCTCTGATATTCCAAAAAGATTAATTGGTTAATGCTTAAAATGAAAGAATTTGAGGAAGACGAAAGACAGGCGGTCGGACGGACGGACCAGGGTAACAGCAGTATACCTGAAGTCTCTTTAGAAAGTGCGGGTATACCATGACATGAATATTATCTTCTAAAACTATTTGGTTTCGTACATTTTCGCTCTGCGGGAGTACTGAACTGCAAACTTTTCCAGGTATTTAAATCAACCGGATGGCTGGCACGGATGGCATACATACTCTTTGGATTGGAACAAGGATCATCTTATGTATGTTATTAGTATAAACATAACGTTATAAAAACTTGTAGCTATGTACCCCATATCAGGGTAATTGGTGTACGATATTGCTGAATTACTAATTAAATCAAGGAAGGATCTGTAGTAAAACTTGAAATCTTGTAATTCACTATCTTTTTACCATTATTTTACTCTTTTAGAATTACAAAATAGCGAATTCTTTCAGCATTTCAGTTGACAACCAGGAAATCTACCGACTAAACACCCCGTGGAATGGCATGTACAATTACTGCCCGTACCATAATATCGAGGACCCCTGGAGATACGGACCTCATAATGCTCCTTTTGATCAGCCAGTAAAGTATTCACTACTGTAAAATATTCACGACACAGCCAGTAAAGTATTCACTGCTGTAAAATATTCACGAAACAGCCAGTAAAGTATTCACTACTGTAAAATATTCACGAAACAGCGAGTAAAGTATTCGCTACTGTAAAATATTCACGAAACAGCCAGTTAAGTGTTCACTACTGTAAAATATTCACGACACAGCCAGTAAAGTATTCACTGCTGTAAAATATTCACGACACAGCCAGTAAAGTATTCACTGCTGTAAAATATTCACGAAACAGTCAGTAAAGTATTCACTGCTGTAAATATTCACGAAACAGCCAGTAAAGTATTCACTGCTGTAAAATATTCACGAAACAGCCAGTAAAGTATTCACTGCTGTAAAATATTCACGACACAGCCAGTAAAGTATTCACTGCTGTAAAATATTCACGAAACAGCCAGTAAAGTATTCACTGCTGTAAAATATTCACGAAACAGCCAGTAAAGTATTCACTGCTGTAAAATATTCACGAAACAGCCAGTAAAGTGTTCACTACTGTAAAATATTCACGAAACAGCCAGTAAAGTATTCACTGCTGTAAAATATTCACGACACAGCCAGTAAAGTATTCACTACTGTAAAATATTCACGAAACAGTCAGTAAAGTGTTCACTAAGCATCTTATAAAGTGTTCACCAAACAACCTGTAAAATATTCACTAAACAGCTTGTAAAGTCTTCACTAAACAGATTGTAAAGTGTTCACTAAACAACCAGTACATATTCACTAAATATTCACTAAACAGCCTGTAAAAATCCACTAAGTATTCACTAAATAGCCTGTAAAGTGTTCACTTAACAGCCTGTAAGATATTCACTAGATATCCTGTCAAATATTCACTAAAGATCATATAAAGTATTCACGAAACGAAAACCAACCTGCAAAATATTTACAAAACAGCAGTCACTAAATATCACAAAAAGTATTCACTAAACAGCATATACAGTATTCTCTAAACAGTCAAATATGCATTAAAAGGCGGGTGTGACCGGTCGACAGGGGATGCTTACTCCTCCTAGGCACCTGATCCCACCTCTGGTATCACCAGGCGTTTGCCCATCTCTGTGTTTTGTATTTTCTATAGGAATTACGATATTGAATACTGTTAGTTATCTTGGCCTTTTCCTGTAAAGTATTCAACAAATAGTAAGTAAAATATTCAGTTTTTAAATCGAGGAAGGCTATTGACAAACAAGTTGATGTTACAGGGGTTGTACAGTCTCGTCTAAAGTCAGCATTTCGCAAATTTTATAATTGTTATAAAGAACAAGTTTGCCAGTGCAACTTTCCTTCAAGCAAACGCCGTCTGACGTGTTTCATATCAATTGTGAGGCCGTTCTTGGCACACTGATTCTGACTGTGGATTACCCAATTTACCTGATCAAGATATATAGCTCACAGCGGATTTGACCGGTCGATAGGGGATGCTTACTCCTTCTAGACACCTGATTCCACCTCTGGTATGTCCAGGGATCCATGTTTGTCCATCTCTCCGATTTGTATTTTCTACAGGAATTACGAGATTGAATACAGTTTATTATCTTGGCCTTTTCAGTAAATAGCAAGTAAAATATTCTCTAAATAGTCATGTAATGTATTCACTGAGAAACGTATGAGGCATTCACTGAATAATGTAAATTATGTAATAAAAAGCATATAAGATACTGAACAGGGTGTAAAGTATTCATTAAACAGCCAATTAATATCTACTAAACGTTTGTAAAATATTCACTAAATAGTCAATAAAGTATTCACTAAATAGAATGTATTCATGAAAACAGCATGTAAAAAAGCATGCAACGTTTTGAATAAACAGTTTGTAAAATATTCACCAAACAACTTGTAAAATATTCACTACACGTTTGCGTAAAGTAACACGTAAAACACTCACTGAGCAGTCTGTAAAGTATTCACTAATCAATGTGTAAAGTATTCATTAAACAGTCTGTAAAATATTCAACATACAGATTGTAAAACTTTAACTAAATTGCTTCTTAAGTATTCACTTCACAGCTTGCAAAATACTCACTAAATAGAATGTAAAATATGCACTAAACAGCTAGTAAAGTATTCACTACACAATCTGTAAATAATGTATTAAACATCATGTAAAGTATTCAATAAATGTCGAGTAAAGTATTCATTAAATAGCATGTAAAGTATTCGCTGAAAAGCCTGTAAAATATTTACGGATTATGCATTTACTCCTCCACCTTTACGGAAACAAATTATCAAACTATCAGCTTGTAAAATATCTATTTATAACTCTTTAAAAGTTTCTTTTCTAGCCTGTAGAATATCCTCTTAAATGAATACTACAGACAATCCTCTTTTCAGCATATAAAGTTTTCTGTTATCAGCTTGTCAAGTGTCTTCTATTTGTACATCAATCTGTAAACCATATCCTGTCCTTATATATTAACATGTAAAGTGTCGTTATGCTATATCAACCCATAAATATCCTATCATTATATGAAGACGTCACCATTGCCGGTGAAGGGCTGCGAAATCTAGATATATGCTTGGTGCTTTCGACCTTTGAGCATAGAGGGATCTTTGTCGTGCCATACCTGTTGTGACACGAGGCCTCAGTTTTGCGGTTAGTTACATCCAAAGGACCATCCCATTTAGTCGCCTTTTACGACAAGCAAGGGGTACTGAGGACCTTAGTTCTATTCTAACCCGAATCCCCACGGGCCTGTCAGACTTGTAAATCATACAAGTTATCCTACTATCAGCATGAAGTTAAACAATATCCTCTCATCAGTCACTCACATGTATCAGAGAAGCATCTTATATCCTGTAAGTCTGTAAATTACCGCTATTTCTCATCAGACTATAACGTAACGTTATCACCTCATCAGCCTATAAAAGAGCGTTATCACCTCACCAGCCTATAAAATACCACTATCACCTCATTAGCCTATAAAATACCACTATCACCTCATCAGCCTATAAAATACCGCTATCACCTCATTGGCCTATAAAGTACGGTTATCCTTTTATCAGCCTATAAGATACCGCTATCAACTCATTAGCCTATGAAGTACCGCTATCACTCATCAGCCTATAAAATACCACTATCACCTCATCGGCCTATAAAGTAACGCTATCACCTCGTCGGTCTATCCCCGTGAGGATCCAGGTTGGGTTGTCAGAATAGATCCTCAGCACCACTAGCTTGTCATAAGAGGCGACTAAATAGGGCGGTCCTTCGGATGAGACCGCAAAAACCGAGGCCCCGTGTCACAGCAGGTGTGGCACGTTAAAGATCCCTCCCAGCTCAAAGGCCATAAGCGCCGATCACAAGCCTAAATTTTGCAGCCCTTCACCGGTAATGGTGACGTCTCCATATGAGTGAAAAAATCTCGAGCGAGACGTAAAACAATATATAATCAATCAATTAATCGTCGGTCTATAAAGTATCGCTATCAACTCATCGGTCTATAAAGTACCTATATCCTTTCATCAATTTGTATCACCGTAATAGTCTGTTGCTTTCCTCACGTGGCCGAGTGGTTAGAGTATCGCGCTCAAAATCACAAGGTCTCTCATCTCTAATCAGTGCGGGTTCGAATCTCGCTCGAGCCGATATATGTGAGAAAGTTTGCCAGTTTACTTTCGGAAGGTCGGTGGTCTCTTCCCAGGCACATTGTATCTGGGTGCTCTCCTCCACAAAAGCTGGACGCTACCAGATAACTGAAAATGTGTTGAATGTGGCGGAAAACAATAAAGAATCAATCAATCCTCACTTGAATTAAATTTAGCACAAATAACGAGGAAATAAGCATTTGATTTTGCCCATGTTTTCGGAAACGATGAATTTGTAAATGACATCTTAGTTATCACACACACACACACACACACACACACACACACACACACACACACACACACACACACATATATATATATATATATATATATATATATATATATGTGTGTGTGTGTGTGTGTGTATATATATATATATATATATATATATATGTGTGTGTGTGTGTGTGTGTGTGTGTGTGTATGTGTATGTGTGTGTGTGTGTTTATGCCTACTCTCGTTGCCAGATATTTGGCTCATTAGGAGGACTTATCTCATAGGCATATCTCATAGGTCATTTTTACGGACGCCCCTTACATTATCAATTTTATATAAAGGACATCAATACTGTTTCGTAATATTACTTGATTGGCAAACATCATCATTAGAACTGAAGTAGTATATATTCATTTGATATTTCTGTCATAGTTCCATCTCATTCTGAATGTCGCTGTTGGAGGGAGTGGTGGTTTCTTCAGTGATGGCCAGTTCGACGTACCAAAGCCCTGGCGAAACAATTCTCCACATCCCATGAGGGACTTTTGGGAACACCGAGGCGATTGGCTGAATACATGGCATGGTGATGATGTAGCAATGTTAATAGATTATGTGGAGCTCATTCAATACTAAAGTAATAAACTGATACAAGAGTATTTGTGTAGACAAATCAGCTTTCGTAACTAGAGATAACTAGTTTGTTACTTCTAGGAATTCATGAAAGTATGTATGGTTCTGGGATAAATAAAGCAGTCGATTTGTCCTGCGTATTGTATTTGTACCGGCAATTCTGATTTCAAAATTCTGTTTTCTTGTTCACCATTCTCCTGCAAAAGATAATCACTGATATTGATCTCGTATATGACGTATTAGTTCTTAATTACGAAGAATGGTTCAGAATGTTAAAGCTTTTAATTGGAAACTTTGTGATTTATGATTTCATCATTCATGTCGCTGGTGTCATTCCTTATCATTACAACACCAGTATTACTAGTTATCATTACAACACCAGTATTACTAGTTATCATTACAACATCAGTATTACTAGTTATCATTACAACATCAGTATTACTAGTTATCTTTACAACATCAGTATTACTAGTTATCATTACAACATCAGTATTACTAGTTATCTTTACAACATCAGTATTACTAGTTATCATTACAACATCAGTATTACTAGTTATCTTTACAACATCAGTATTACTAGTTATCTTTACAACATCAGTATTACTAGTTATCTTTACAACATCAGTATTACTAGTCTTTACATTGTTAGTATTATTTGTTAAATCTACATAATTAAGTGTACAGGTTTCATATTCCAATATTTATGCTTCCACGGTTTCCTTGCGATGATGGTAAATAAGTCTATTGATTGAGATAGAGAACCTGATGGAGAATCTGTAAGCGTAATTGAGGAGGGGGGGGTGTTAACGTGTGCCTAATACATTCCATTCTTGATCTCGTCACCTCCAAAGTACCGACTCTTTTGCAGATGACTTCTCGTACTCAACACTTTCATGTGACGTCACAATAAACACAACACAAATCAAAACAAAACAGCTGTTGTAGCAATGTCAAGCAATGATACGATTAATTACATGATAAATATATCATCTAGAGTAATAAATGGTGGTGAAAAAATTAGAAAATGTATTTAATACTTCTCCCAGGATTTCTTTTCCAACCACAGCTTCTCAAATCTGCCATGGATTGAGACACTTTCAAAATGAACGTGTGGAAATAAAATTTTGACACGGAAAGATACTAATGTTTCAGTGAGTGATTTGGTCCTCTTTACCTGACTTTACATGAGCTCCTGTTAAAGTTCTGATTGTACAAAGAAAACCTCTACACGGAAATTATTATCGATTAAAATTACACAGAAGAAATGGATGGATCGGTTAAAAAGGTACACATTTCCTTTCCGGTACTTAAAGCATCTACAGACACCTTTCCAAAGAAAAATATTCCTACATACTCATGCTACAATAGATCAAGTTTGTGCCGGACTATCTGAATGTCATTTATATGTAGTCCAGTGGACTACTAAAGAATTAGGACCCTGTACGATAAAATAATCGTCGGTTTTTTCTACTTTTATGCAAACTTTCTATTGTCATTTCTATTATAAATTCATGTAAATACATAGGACTAATCTTTGATAGAGCTGTTTGATTCGAATGTAACAGCGCCACTAGTGCACTTAGAACTATTCATAACACATGATATAATGATTCAAGCATATGGTGATTTGATGGGAGCATAAATTGATGGTAAATTTGGTCTTAAAATTTTCATTTATTTGTCTCGAAATTCACTAGAGATGCAAGATTTTGTAGTTCGATTTTAAAAGTTTTGAGCTAGAGGACCCTGAACCTCTTCTCGTCGCCCCTTGGCTGTCTGCTTTCGGCAGTGTTGAACAATCAGCAGGACTAGATAATTTCAGAATCTAAGTTTGACCAGTATAGTGAAAAACTTGGTGTCAATCACTGCATATGTACAAATAGGTATATATGCAATCGCAGAGATTGGAAACGCAGAATATAATTTGTTACCATTTATGGATCAAATGACAAAAATTTCTAACCACAGAAAATGCCCGTTATACGGTATTTCCCGTGTTAAATGAGTAGGTGGATTGAGTGTCTAAATTCATGTTACAAGATGTTCAGGGTCTTCGCTCATCTGAACGATCACACCATAAAATATATTATAAAAATACGTACTCTTGAATCAAAGTTCGTGTTTGAATTGTAAAGTATATGTAATTGGTGATCAAATAATTATTCTAAAATTATAGGGGGATACTACAAATGTTTTTGATGGTCGACGGGCGATGATTGCTTGCCTGAGCACCTGACCACACCTCTGGTATGTGCAGGAGTCCCTCTTTGCCCTACTCTTTATTTTGTATTCTTTGTGAGAGCTATGAGATTGGTCGCTGTTCGTTATCTTCGCCTTTTCAGTAGTGCTATTGTTTCATCAAAATTATTTCATAGATTACTTAAGGTGAATTTAGATGAATATCAGGAGCATTCTCTTTGGAAAATTGCTTTTGGAGTATATGCTCACAAACATTTGTTTTAATTCTCACATCATCAATGCTTGTTTCGCAAGTACATTGAACAAATATGTAAACCACTTTAAATATTAGTACCATTTCAAGTAAGGCGTTATGGAAGACCAAATGTATTTGGTTTCATTTGCAAAAGGAATATTTCCATCGATTGATGTTTAAAATTTTGAGTTCAGCTCAGACATTGAGTATTTTGTTCACTGGTGTAATGACTGGTGTGAATACAAGAGTGCAGTGTATCTAGACATTGATTAGGCAGAGTAAGCAGTACTCAGACAGACTTTGGACCGGGGGCTATAAAATGTTGAATTTTGTTAATCGCATGCATGGCTCAGATGTCTGAAGTCGTGCGGGAGCGTGCCATTTGTATGCTGAATGCTGGACTGTCCTTCACAGCGGTCACTGCGCAGCTGAATGTTCACCACAATACCATAGGTCGTTTACGAGGGCGTATACAACAAACTGGAACAACTGTGAATAGGCCTTATCGGCTCGTCCACGTGAGACCACCCCTGCTCAGGATCGTTACATCCGGCTGGTGCACTTGCGTGAACGCTTCCGACCAGCGACATGCACGGCCGATGAGATAGTAGGTGTGAACAATAGATAATTCCCTGCTCAAACAGTTTGCGACCGCCTCCGAGAAGCAGAATTACGTGCTCGAAGTCCTCACCGTGGGCTTGACCTCACAAACGTACGGCGTCGGAATCGTCTTGCGTGGGCTAATGTACACTTCTGGTGACCCTTGGCACGATGGTCAAAGTGATGTTTACAGACAATTGCAATTCAACTTGTATCACGCTGATGGGAGACGTTGTGTGTGTCGTCGTGTCTATGAAAGATTCGCAGACGCAAATGTAGTCCGGATAGTCGCCCATGGCGGAGACGGTGTTATGATGTGGGTAGGAATTGCACATGCACAGAGAAGTCCTTTGCATTCCATTGATGGCAACTTGAACGCCCATAGGTACCGTGATGAGATCCTCAACTGTAGTGCCATTTGTCCGACAGCATAACGTCATGTTCCAGCATGATAACGCCAGTCCTCGTGTCGCTAGAATCTCCACCCAATTCTTCGCAGAATATTCAGGTGTTGGACTAGCCCACGTATTCTACCGACATGTCGCCCATAGAACACGTTTAGGACGTATCCGGAACCGTGTTCCAGTTCCATGTAATGTTCCACAACTCCGGATAGCGCTCCAGCAGGAGTAGCACAACATTCCATGGATACTCTGGTTAATTCCATGCTTAGAAGATGTTTCGCGTTAAGAGATGCACGCTATTAAACTGTGATATTTATGGTATCCACCCCTGTCCTGTTCAACCTGTTGCAAAACATTTGATTATTCGTGATCAAGGTGTATCGAACATCAATATGATCAGTGCAGATTTCCTTATCATGTCGTAAAATTTGTTGAGGTTAATAATGTCACACACATAATACAATTCATAAAACATATTTTGGTGCGTTTATATCTTTGTTCAGTGTAGATCAACATTTAGGTTTTCTTTGAATAAAATCTAATTGTGGCATCTTAACTGTTCCAAAAACAATTGTATGCTTTCCATACCATAAGAAATCATTTTCAATAAAACCATTTCTGCATTATAAATTTCTTGTATAGGGAAACATAATTATTTCTTACTTCATAACCAACCAGTTTTCGTCTTTATTTTTTGAGTTAAGACGTCGAACGCCGATTTTATGTAATTTAGGATTCATTCATTAATTGTGATTTATCCAGAGTTGGTATGAACATTCATAAAGATAAATTGAAGACAAGAGTTTTTGACATCATCGATGGCTCCTTTTTCAATAAGAATAAAAGAAAAAAAAATGAATATCAATATGTTGTGAGCAGTCTTGAAAAGACCAAGATAACAGTATTCAATCTTGTAATACCTGTAGAAAATACAAATCAGAGAGATGGGCAAACACGGACCCCTGGACGTACAAGAGGTGAGATTAAGTGCCTAGAAAGAGTAAACATTCCCTGTCGACCGATAACACCCGCCGTGTGCCTTATATCTTGATAGGTAAACGGAGTAATCTGCAGCCAGAATCAATGTGCCATCAAGAACGGCATAACAATTGTTATGAAACACGACGGACAGCCTTTGACCTAATGAAAAATTGTACTGGCAAATGAGATCGTTATAACGAACATAAATTTTTCGAAAATGCTTACTTTAGGGGACCCCCGTATGGGTCCGGGGAGATAAGAATTGGGCCCACAGTATCCTCTGCTTGATATTAAAAGGCGACTAAAAGGGGCGTCCTGTTTGCCGTGGGATGAGACCCGTGTCGGTGGAAGAGGGGATCCTGGTGGCTGAGGTTGATGGGTGTTAAGGTGCAATGCTCATTGACCAACACTCCACTTTGGTCTTAATTTCATCTATACGGGCGGACGTGCTTGGCCCGACACGTTCAATCGGTTGGCCACGCCTAGCTTGAACTTTATCTATACTTATTTGATACAGATATTCGTTACCTTTTACTGGTTTTGTGTCAGTGTATCCTTTGTGATTTAATAATGATAGTAACAAATTGGAAAGCTCCTGTCTTCTTGTCTTGTACAGAAGACTATTTATTACAAATTCAAAATTACATATACTTTAATATAGATTTCTTCTAAGTGGTGGCTAGGGTCAATTGGGTGGATACGTCCATATGAGTATAACACCGCTGTATCCTCTTGTTGTTCGTCTTTTGCTGGGGTGTCCCCAGAGGACGACATCGCCCTTGTTGGCGCTCCGTGGCGGACGGGGAGCAATGGTGCTGAATCACATTCAATTCAACATGGCACTCAAAAACAACAAAAGAAAACTTGTGGAAGATGAAGACTATGAAGGAAGTGAAAATTGGGCTAGATATATTATTTTACCAACGCTGGACAAAAATGAAAAGCCTGTGACAAAACGTTCTCCGTTTGTAATTGACAAAACTTTGAAAGGAATAATCGGAGAAGCTCAGTCAGTTAAAAAAATGAAAAATGAAATTCTGTTAGTTGAATGTAAAAACAGAAAAGAGTCTATGGTTTTACAATCCGTCTTGAAATTTGGCGGAATTAAGGTAATCGGAACTCCAAGCTCTAGATTAAACCGGAGCAAAGGAGTTATTAGAGACATGGGACGTGACCTTGGTAACTTGGAGGAGACAGAAATAAGACAGGAGTTGAAACTTCAAGGTGTCCTTTTCACAAAACGCATTAAAATCAAGAAAAATGGGAATCTTATTCCAACTAATACCTACATTCCTCATTTTGACACCCCAACCCACCTGATATAATTAAGATTGGATATTATTGGTTGAAAGTAGAAACATTTCTACCCAATCCTTTACGTTGTTTTAACTGCCAAAAGTTTGGCCATTCATCCGATCGTTGCAAAAACAGAAAAGTATATTTCAGATGTAGTTCTGAAAACTGTACAGCAGAAAACTGCAATGAAGAACCCATCCTCGTCAAAACAATGCAGTGTTTGGTTAAAAGAAAAAGAAATACAGAAACTTAAAGTTGAGAAACATCTTAGATACCCTGATGCAAGGAAATTATATACTACTGACAAAAAAATTGA
The DNA here is from genome assembly GCA_024699665.1 of Ostrea denselamellosa. Taxonomy (NCBI): domain Eukaryota; kingdom Metazoa; phylum Mollusca; class Bivalvia; order Ostreida; family Ostreidae; genus Ostrea; species Ostrea denselamellosa. The sequence continues at coordinate 2,380,990 of JAMZEH010000002.1, forward strand.
CGTTGCAGGGTTATAACGAATTTCGTTTGAAGTCATCATTGCGCAAATTTTACGGTCGCTATAATGACCTTGTTTGCGATTACACAGTGTCTCTGGGACATATATTGAATGATTTGTTTCATACCCTTTGATAGACTGTCATTTTGTATACTAAATTTGACTACGCATAATTCCGTTTACCTAATTTCGACTAAGGGTTCACGGCGGGTGTGAAAGGTCAGCAGAGGATGCTTACTCCTCCATGGCACCTGATCCTACCTTCGCTTTGTCGGAGGTCCGTGATACCCTACACTCGAACTTGTATATGTCTTAGGGATTTAGCTCCACTTACTCCAACTTACGTGATCAAGAAAAGGGTGTTCCACAAGGAAGTATTTTATCCGTAACATTATTCAGTACTAAAATTAATAGCTTAGCACAGGTACTTAAAAATGACATCGAAGGTTGTTTGTTTGTAGATGACTTCGGTATTTCATATCCTTCAAAAAATATGGCAAGTATGGAAAGACAACTTCAACTTTGCTTAAATAAAATTCAAGACTGGACAGACAATAATGGTTTTAAATTTTCAAAATCAAAATCAACAGGCGTTCATTTTTGTCGAAAACGTAAATACCATAATGATCCAGAACTCAGATTAAATGTAACTCCAATAAAAATAGTAAAAGAATATAAATTTTTAGGAGTAATTTTTGATAGTAAATTATCCTTTATTCCACATATTCAGATGCTTAAAACTAAATGTTCCAAAGCACTTGATATTTTAAAGATTGTCGGTAATACTCATTGGGATGCAGACAAAAAATGTTTTACTTCAACTTTATAGATCTCTGATCCCCATCAAGTTAGATTATGGATGTATAGTTTATGGATCTGCTAGGAAATCGTATCTTAAAGCCTTAGATGCAATTCATAACCAAGGTACATGTATGTGCTTAGGAGCTTTTCCAACCTCTCCCATAGATAGCATCTATGTAGAAGCAAACGATCCCTCTCTAAAAAGTAGACGTATAAAATTAAGTCTTATGTATATCATTAAACTTCGTTCCAATCCCAACCACCCGTCTTATAACTGTGTATTCCACCCTAAATTTCAAACAAAATATAACGAGAAGACCAAGGTCATTAAACCAGTTGGATTGAGACTCCAAAAATATATTAAAGACTCTAAAATAGATTTAACTGTTATTTCTGAATTGCAAATTCCAACTATCCCAATTTGGGAACTTTCAAAACCTACTGTTAATTTAGATCTATCGAAAGACAAAAAGTCAGACACAAACTCACTTGAATTCATTAAAAAAGTTAACCCTAACCCTAAAAAAGAATTGAAGGACAATTTTTTAATCCCAAATGAAATTTACACGGATGGATCAAAAGATAAAAATAAAGTTGCTTGCGCTGCTGTTCATGGAAATGATATCTTTTCCGTGCGTTTGCCGGATAACAGTTCAATTTTTACAGCTGAGGCAAAAGCTCTTCAATTGGCAATTAATTTTATAAAACATCCAGAACACAAAAAACATGTTATTTGTTCCGATTCTCTCTTTTGTCTTCAAGCAATTAAAAATTGTAAAATTGACCACCCTTATATTTATAACATTTTGAAAGAATATGTGTTGCTAAAACTTCGAGGGTATAATGTAGTGTTTTGTTGGATACCAAGTCATATTGGGATACGTGGAAACGCTAAAGTTGATAGTGCTGCAAAACAAGCACTACAATTACCAATTACTGATTTTAAAATTCCTTACACAGACCTTAAAACTTTAAGTAGAGAATATGAAAAACATTTGTGGCAATCTGATTGGGATGCAAAGGTAAATAACAAGCTACACGATATTAATTTTGTAGTTAGTAAAACATAACATATTTTTCTTAAACATCGAGATGAAGTAGTTATTACTAAATGTAGAATAGGACATTCGCGGATGACACATTCATTTCTTCTACAAAGGGAAGATCCACCTAAGTGTTTCTTCTGCCAATGTCCTTTAACAATCAAACATATTTTATTAGAATGTGGAGATACAGATCTGATAAGAAATAATTATTTTGATACGCAGTCTATGAAAGATCTTTTTAAAAATGTTGATTTAAATAAAATTTTAGGATTCCTACATGAAATTGGTTTTTATCAAAAGCTGTCAAGAAAAAGTGATTGTACGAAATCATAACTATTATAACTAGGTTTATAATGGTTTTTATACAGTGATATCTAAACATTTTAGTACCATATTTTAACATAGTTTCAAATAGAATTTCTTTTTAAATAAATATTGCTTTTATAACATGTCTTTTCATTTATATAAAGTCAGCCGCAGGATAGCTGAAAAATTGCCCAAGCAGCTATAAGCAGAAACAATCAATCAATACTTTAGGGGAGAATGACAAACGCATGTCGCATCCACTTGTTTTTCAGTAACCTGTCTCTATTGAAACACTGATCAGATGCAGAGCAAGCTCTTGCGTATCGAATCACTTGGGAGATATAAATAAACACCACTTGCAGGTGATTATGAAATATTCCCATGGGGATAAGGGAAGCTGACGATGGAGAAATTGAAATAATCCAGTTTGTCATAAAGTTGAGTTGCTAGATTGCCGCCAGCATCCATTTCTAATAAAATATCTGAGTACGAAGCAGATGTGGAAGACTCCGTGGTGTCTTTATTTTAAGTTCACTGGGATATATCGAATCGACATATAAATAAAAAAGATCATTGTTAATAGATGAAACGTCGTCGATATATCTAAATGTCGAATTGAATGCACACCAAGAGATTTTTTCATCTCATGTAGAAACTTTTGAATGAATTCTGAGTCATAAGAATATAAAAATAAGTCATCTAACAAAGGAGCAGAATTCATGCCCATGGAAATTCCAACAGACTGTTGAAAGACCTGATCACCAAAGACTACGACGATATTGTCAATGAGGAAGGGTTAACCCTAACCCTAACCCTAACCCTGACGATATTGTCAATGAGGAAGGGTTAAACCTAACCCTAACCCTGACGATATTGTCAATGAGGAAGAGTTAACCCTAACCCTAACCCTGACGATATTGTCAATGAGGAAGGGTTAACCCTAACCCTAACCCTGACGATATTGTCAATGAGGAAGTCTAGCGTAATTTTAATATCAACTTCAGAGTACTTGTGCGTGGAGTCAGAGTGGTGTTTAACAAAATAATTTTTGGATATTTTCTTTTAACAGTTTTGTTCATGAAGCAACTGTCAAAACGTCTATTATTTATTCGTGATGTACGGTCGTGTAAAGTGTTTTAAAGTCATACGTTTTAATGTTGTTGAATTGCGAAAAGTTTGGTGATTTCAAATTCACCAAATGTTCTTTAGAATTTTGAAAAATCCACATTTGATTTACACCTCTTCTGGCATATGCAGTGGCACAGTACTTTTGAAGTTTCTCCTTCAGGGTTAGTGAGGAGCAAAGATAGAGCACTTACTGGATCCTGCAGTGTATCTTTGTGTGAGTTTTTGTGGAGTTTGGAAATCAAGTATAGGTACGGTAACTCTTATTCATCCACTCCATTGACTGGGATATTAATTGTATTTAAAATTGAAGCATGATTTTTGAAAGGACAGTTGGAGTATAAGTATGATTACTAAATGTGAAATTAATGTTCCTTTACAACGCCACTAGATAACTGAAAAATTGTTGAGTTTGAGGAAAACAATCAGCAATCAAGCTGTCAATCAGTCAATCAATGCAGTTGTAATAATGAGCAAACAAATACAATGTTGTGCCAGCTTTGTCAGCTGGAACCAAAACATATTCCTCGTGTTACCTATCTTATTCTTTTATCACTTCTGATTTACCAAGCACAGAAGGATAGATGGTACACATTTTTGTTTTGACATGTCTGATACGGGATTTTAATATTCCTCTTATACTTTTTCTGATTTTCGTATTTAGATTTAGCCCATCGTCTCGCATAATCTTCGACAGAATTCATGATAGAGATAAAGTTCTATCGCCATTTGAAAGACTGAGGTTCTCTGAAATTAGGACCTTCTAAAATAAGTGATTTTAGGTCTTCATTTTAACTATACCAACATCACCAGTAGTGACATGTCCAGCTGGACTATAGTTAAAAGAAGACGAAGAACAAGAACACCTAGGTGGATTGCCCTGTGGGGATCCGGGTAAGAATAGGTCCTCAGTATCCCATGCTTGTCATAAGAGGCGACTAAATGGGGCGTTTCTTCTGATGAGACCGCAGAAACCGAGGTCTCGTGTCACAGCAGATGTGGCACGATATAGATCCCTCCCTGCTCAAAGGCCATAAGCGCCGAGCATAGGCCTAAATTTGCAGCCCTTCACTGGCAATGGTGACGTCTCCATATGAGTGATAAATTCTCGAGCGAGACGTTAAACAATATATAATCAATCAATGAATCAGACACATCCAAAGTGCGTACCATCTATCCTTCAATGTTTACTAAATTTAACGAGGAAAATGGCTTTTCAACTTAGACAACCTTATTCAGATTTGAAAAATTACGAAATTTGGAATAGGATTTTATCCAAATTTTGACTTCTTGAATAAATGAAAATTAAAATCTTAAGTCTGAGATTTTTTAAGAAGTACAAGCCTGGTTTCCTGTTCCACTTTCACACCAACGTAAACTTCAAATAAGATCCTAGTATGATTTGTCGTTGTTAGAGGTAATGAACACTCCACAGTTAAAAAAAGCAACGTTGTATTTATCATTGTTTAAAACAATTTAAGTGATATTCTGAAGTATGTCTCATGTCAACACTACATGTGTAGGTTAGAGATTAGTAGGAAAGCAATAGATGAATATAGGGCAATACTGATAACACCATACGTCGATAAGTTTGTCTTTCATTTTTCGGACAAACATGAAACTGCTTTCCGTTTTTTTGTTCATTAGTATCACGTCATGTCACGGTAAGCAGACTACATGTATTTTAACACAGTTAATTTTAACTTATTAAAGGAATCCTTGTATTATAAAGCATAAATGGTACCAATTTTGATGCAGCAGATGCGCATAAATGAATATACATCAACAGGAAACTAGAATTGAATCAATTTTGTTGTATATAGGTACATGTATATCTTCTAGATGTATATTGATACGTGTACATATTCTAGTGTCATATTGATACATGTACATATTCTAGTGTCATATTGATACATGTACATATTCTAGTGTCATATTGATACATGTATATATTCTAGTTTCGAGGGGGGATGCTTATTCCTCCTAGGCACCTGATCCAACCTCTGGTATGACCAGGAGTTCGTGTTTGCCCATTTCTTTGATTTGTATTTTCTATAGGAATTACGAGACTGAATACAGTTAGTTATCTTGGCCTTTTCATTGATACATGTACATAATCTAATGTCATATTGATACATGTAGATATTATATTGTCATATCGATACATGTACATATTGAATTGTCAGATTGATACATGTACATATTTTATTGCCATATTGACATATGTACATGTTCTATTGTCATATTGATATATGTACATGTTCATTTGTCATATTGATACATGTACATACTCTGTTGTCATAAGACCGGTCACGGTAGATAAGTGGTTAGAGCGTTCGCTTCGTAACCGGGAGGTCGTGAGTTCGAGCCCCTCTCGTACCATGGCCGCGTCAAACCTAAGACGCAAAAATAGGTACTGAGCGCTAAGCATAGGTGTGGATTTATGGTACCTCACCTACAACTGGTGACGTCTCAATATGAATGAAAAATTCTCGATGGGACGTAAAACAAACAAACAATCAATCAATCATCAATGTATTGTCATAATGATACATGTACATGTTCTATTGCCATAATGATACATGTACATATTCTAATGTCATACTAGTATCTGTAGATATTGAAGTGTCATGTTGATACATGTACATAATCTATTGTCATATTGATACATGCACATATTGAATTGTCATATTGATACATGTACATATTGTAGTGACATATTGATACATATTCTAGTGTCATATCCCTTTTGCCGTGGGATGAGACCCGTGTCGGTGGAAGAGGGGATCCTGGTGGCTGAGGTTGATGGGTGTTAAGGTTACAACGCTCATTGAACAACATTCCACTTTGGCCCTAATTTCATCTAAACGGGCGGAAGTGCTTGGTCCGGCACGTTCAATCGGCTGGTCACGCCTAGCTTGGACTTTATCTATACTTATTTGATACAAATATTCGTTACCTTTCACTGGTTTTGTGTCAATGTATTCTTTGTGGTTTAATAGTGATAGTAACAAATTGGAAAGCTCATGTCTTCTTGTCTTGTACATAAGACTATTTATTACAAATTCAAAATTACATGTACGTTAATATAGATATCGTATAAGCGGTGGTTAGGATCAATTGGGTGGTCCATCTGAGTATAACACCGCTGTATCCTCTTGGTGTTCGTCTTCTGCTGGGATGTTCCCAGAAGACGGCATCGCCCTTTTGGCGGTCCGAGGCAGGCGGGGAGCAATGGTGCTGAACCAAATTTTCTTCATTATGACACCAAAAAACAAAAAACAACCCCCCCCCAAAAAACCCCAAAAAAACCAAAAAAAAAAAACACCAAAAAACAAAAAAAAACAAACCAAAAAACCCCCCCAAAAAACAACAAAAAAAAAAAAAACCCCAAAAAAACAAACGAAGACTAGTGGAAGATGATGACTCTGAGTCAGAGAATGAACGATGTGAAAAGTGGGCAAGATTTATTATTTTATCAACACTTGATGAAAATGAAAAGCCTGTGACGATACTTTCTCCATTTGTCATCGACAAAACTCGGAAAGGTATTATTGGAGAAGCCCAGTCAGTTAAAAGAAATTAAAGAATGAAACTCTGCTAGTAGAATGTAAGAACAGAAAACAATCAATTGATTTACAATCTGCTATCTAATGCCGTCTGTTATCAAATAAAGGTCATTGGAACACCAAGCTTCAAGTTAAACCGAAACAAAGGAGTCATTAGAGACACAGGACGTGGACTGTGTGACTTGGAGGAGACAGAAATTAGAAATGAGTTGAAATCTCAAGGTGTCCTTCAAACCAAACGAATTGAAATCAAGAAAAATGGAAATTTTATTCCAACTAACAGCTACATTCTTGATTTTGACACACCAAATCACCCTGACAAAATCAAGATTGGCTATTACTGTTTGAAGGTTGAAACATGTCTACCAAATCCTTTACGTTGTTTTAATTGCCAAAAGGTTTGCCATCCATCAGATCGATGCAAAAATGAAAATATATGTTTCAGATGTGGTTCTGAAGATCATTGCGAAGAAGAACCAAAATGTGTCAACTGCGGGGAAAAGTACCCATCTTCATTAAAACAATGCAGTGTATGGTTAAAAAAAAGAGATCAAAAAATTAAAAGTTCAAAAACACCTTAGCTACCCGGATGCGAGAAAACTCTATCAATCTCAACATCCAAATGTTTCATATTCAGCTGCTTTAAAAAAGAAAAATACAAAAGCGATTGCTTGCCAAACGGATCCAGTAATAATATCTTCCAAACAAAACAACTTGAATGGAACTGTAAAAAAAATCTTCTACTTCTTCTGCTGCTTCCTCCACTTCTACTTTTTTCTGCTTCCTCCAAGCCACAAGTTCCTCCAAAACCGAAAGAGTTCAATGTTCCAAAATTAAATAATCAGAACAAAAGAATAACAAAGACTCAGAGTCATCACCAAACCCAGCTAAATCAGTTATCAGAAGTGATAGAATCCCAAAAGGTATGAAAGATCCAATATCTGTTCATAACAGATATAGCATTCTGGAAGAAAAGTGGACACTTCGTCCTCTCAGTCCAGAAGCCACAGCTTCTCTCCATCAAGATCTAAAGCAAGAGTCAAAATTAATCATGCTTCCATCTAAAATCATTAAATGAAATTGTCTCGGTTTTAAAATTAATTTTAATGAATTATCACTTCGCATACAAAAAAAAAATTAATCCAGTAGCTTTTTGTCTTCAAGAAATACACCTAAAACAAACTGACCATATAACTTTAAAAATTTACTTCCTATATAATCACCATGACACATGTGATGATCGAGCAAAGGGTGGATCAACTATATGTGTAAGAAACAATATCTTACATACTGAAATTATACTTAAAACGAGTTTACAGGCTACAGCAGTTCGTGTTTCTCTTCATAAAACTATTACACTGTGTTCAATCTATATTCCCCCACAGGCCTCCGTGGCCGAGTGGTTAGAGCATCGGGCTCAAAATCGCAAAGCCTCTCACCTCTGTCGGCGCGCGTTCGAATCTCGGCCGCGGCGTTATGTGGGCAAGTTTGCCAATTTACTTGCGGAAGGTCGGTGGTCTCTTCCCAGGTACATTGTATCTGGGTTCTCTCCTCCACCAACAAAAACTGGACGCCACCAGATAACTGAAAAATTGTTGAGTGTGGCGGAAAGGAATAAATAATAATAATAATATCCCCCCACAATACAAATTAGAATTACAAGATTTAAACAATTCAATCAATCAACTTCCTTCTCCTTATCTCATTATGGGAAGATTGTAATGGTCATAATCCTTTGTGGGGTAGCGATAAGTTAACTGATAACGGCAAAACGCTGGAGGATTTTGCAAATCAAAATAATCTTTGTATTTTAAATGATGGTTCCAATACTTATCTTCATCCTGGAAATGATTCTTATACATTAATCGACATCTCTTTAACAGATCCTACTTTAGCTCGTGACCTTTCATGGACTGTCCACGACAACTCATGTGGCAGTGACCATTTCCCCATTTTAATTGAAGATGTAATTCCTTCCAATAATAATCAAAACCAAAACTGGAAGCTAAATAAAGCAGATCTATTTGACAAACTTTGTATTGAAACAATAAAGGAACGCACATTATTAAATGAAAATGATCCAATTTTAAAATTTACAAATATCGTTTTAGAGAATAGTGAAAAGGCTAATCCAAAAACCTCGACAAATCATGGTTTAATGATGCATGTAATGAGGCGATCAAAACTAGAAAAAAAGATGAAAAACGTTTTAATGTATCCCGATCCAACACAAATTTAGATAATCATAGGAAATTTAAAGCAAAAGTCCGTAGAACCTTTAACACAAGCAGGAAAAATTCATGGAAAAACTTTGTTTCTAAATTAAATTCACACCCCCTATCAATAAAGTCTGGAATGCAATTAAAAGATTACAGAAAAAATACATGTAAACAATTCACTCATTTAAAAGTCAATAATGACACAATTACTGATATTACAGACATCCAATACCATTTCAAATTTTATATCTAAAAATTCATCAACAGGACATATGTCTGCAAAATTTATTGAAAGAAAAGAAAAATTAAAATTTTACTTCAGATAATTTAGAAAATTATAAAAAAAAACCCATTATCCATGGATGAATTAAAATATTCTTTGTCAAACTCACATGATACTGCTGTAGGTCCAGTCGAAATGAACTATCAAATACTTAAACATCTTCCGGAAAGTAGTCTAAAATATCTTCGAGCAATTTTTAATAAAATTTGGGAAACGGGCAATTTTCCAAAATCTTGGAAAGAAGCCTTCATTATCCCTATTCCAAAACCGGGGAAAGATCACAGTGATCCATCAAATTATCGCCCAATAGCTCTTACAAGTTGTATATGTAAAACCATGGAAAGAATGATTAATGACAGACTTGTCTGGTTTCTGGAGTCAAAACACCTACTTGCAGATATTCAATGCGGCTTCAGAGGCCCGAGAAGTACATTAGATCATCTTGTCAAACTTGAAACATGTATTCCTGATGCTTTTGTCAATAATGAACATGCTGTGTCAATATTGTTCGATTTGGAAAAAAGCATATGATACAACGTGGAAGTATGGGATTTTAAAAGATCGCCACAATATGGGATTAAGAGGTAATTTACCAATATTTGTCTCAAACGTTTTGCAAGAACATAAATTTAAGGTTCGCTTAGGCTCCACTTACTCCAACGTATGTGATCAAGAAAATGGTGTTCCACAAGGAAGTATTTTATCCGTAACATTTAGCATTGAAATTAATAGTTTAGCAGAGGTACTTAAAAATGACATCGAAGGTTGTTTGTTTGTAGATGACTTCGGTATTTCATATCGTTCAAAAAATATGGAAAGACAATTTCAACTTTGCTTAAATAAAATTCAAGACTGGACAGACAATAATGGTTTTAAATTTTCAAAATCAAAAACAACAGGCGTTCATTTTTGTCAAAACACGTAAACACCATAATGATCAAGAACTTAAATTAAATGGAACTCCAATAAAAATAGTAAAAGAATATAAATTTTTAGGAGTAATGCTTGATAGTGAATTATCCTTTATTCCACATATTCAGATGCTTAAAACTAAATGTTCTAAAGCATGTGATATTTTAAAGATTGTCGGTAATACTCATTGGGATGCAGACAAAAAATGTTTTACTTCAACTTTATAGATCTCTGATCCCCATCAAGTTAGATTATGGATGTATAGTTTATGGATCTGCTAGGAAATCGTATCTTAAAGCCTTAGATGCAATTCATAACCAAGGTACATGTATGTGCTTAGGAGCATTTCCAACCTCTCCCATAGATAGCATCTATGTAGAAGCAAACGAACCTTCACTAAAATTAGACGTATAAAATTACGTCTTCAATATATCATTAAACTTCGTTCCAATCCCAACCACCCGTCAAATAAATATGTATTCCACCCTAAATTTGAAACAAAATATAACGAGAAGACCAAAGTAATTAAACCACTTGGATTGAGACTCAAAAAATATATTAAAGACTCTAACATAGATTAAGATGTTATTTCTGAATTGCAAATTCCAACTATCCCAATTTGGGAACTTTCAAAACCTATTGTTAGTTTAGATCTAGATGGATCAAAAGAAAAAAATTAAGTTGTTTCCGCTGCTGTTCATGGAAATGAAATGTTTTGCAGATAACAGTTCAATTTTTACAGCTGAGGCAAAAGCTCTTCAATTAACAATTAATTTTATAAAACATCCAGAGCACAAAAAACATGTTATTTATTTTGATTTTCTCTCTTGATATCAAGCTATTAAAAACTGTAAAATTGATCATCTTTATATTTACAATATGTTGTAAAATATTTGTTACTAAAACGTCAAGAGTATAATGTAGTGTTTTGTTGGATACCAAGTCATATTGGGATACGTGGAAACACTAAAGTTGATAGTGTTGCAAAGCAAGCATTACAATTACCAATTACTGATTTTAAAATTCCTTACACAGATCTTAAAACTTTAATTAGAGTATATGTAAAACTTTTGTGGCAATCTGATTGGGATGAAAAGGTAAATAACAAGCTACACGATATTAATCCTGTAGTTAGTAAAACACGAAATACTGCTCTTAAACGTCGAGATGAAGTAGTTATTATTAAATATAGAATAGGGCATTCGCGAATGACACATTCGTTTCTTCTACAAAGGGAGGATACATCCGAGTGTGTCTTCTGCCAATGTCCTTTAACAATCAAATATATTTTATTAGAATGTGGAGATACAGCTCTGATACACAGTCTATGAAAGATCTTTTTAAAAATGTTGATTTAAATAAACTCTTAGGATTCCTACATGAAACTGGTTTTTATCAAACGCTGTCAAGAAAAAATTGATTGTACGAAATTATAAGTAGGTGATGATGGTTTTTATACACAGTGATATCTAGACATTTTTAGTACCATATTTTAACACGTTTTGAAATAGCATTTCTTTTTAAATACATACTGCTTTTATAACATGTCTTTTCATTTATATAGAGTCAGCCGAAGGATAACTGACAAATTGCTCAAGCGGCTATAAGAAAGAAACATTCAATCTAATATCATATTGATACACGTACATATTCGATTATCATATTGATACACGTACATATTCTATCATCATATTGATACATGTACATATTCTATCATCATATTGATACATGTACATATTGAAGTGTCATATTGATACATGTACATATTCTAGTGTCATATTGATACATGTACATATTGAAGTGTCATATTGATACATGTACATATTGAAGTGTCATATTGATACATGTACATATTGAAGTGTCATATTGATACACGTACATATTGAAGTGTCATATTGATACATGTACATATTGAAGTGTCATATTGATACATGTACATATTGAAGTGTCATATTGATACATGTACATATTGAAGTGTCATATTGATACATGTACATATTGAAGTGTCATATTGATACACGTACATATTGAAGTGTCATATTGATACATGTACATATTGAAGTGTCATATTGATACATGTACATATTGAAGTGTCATATTGATACATGTACATATTGAAGTGTCATATTGATACACGTACATATTGAAGTGTCATATTGATACACGTACATATTCTAGTGTCATATTGATACATCTACATATTCTAGTGTCGACAGGAGATGGTTACTCGTCCTAGGCACCTGATCCATCCTGCATTGTGACCAGGGGTCCGTGTTTCCCCATCTCTTTGATTTGTATTTTCTATAGGAATTACGAGATTGAATACAGTTAGTTATATTGGCCTTTTCATTGATACATATACATATTCTATTGTCATATTGAATCATGTACATATTCTATTGACATATTGGTACATGTACATATACTAGTATTTTATTGATACATTTACATATTCTAGTGTTATATTGATACATGTACATATTCTAGTGTCATGTTGATACATGTACATATTCTAGTGTCATGCTGATACATGTACATATTCTAGTGTCATGTTAATACATGTACATATTCTAGTGTCATATTGATACATGTACATATTCTCTTGTATACTAATTCATGTATATCCTTTTATGCAAACATTGCCTTGGTGATTTGATAATTCTATTAATTCTCTCTTGCGGTTATGTTATTTTTATACTTTTAAAAGGATGCAATGTGGGCTGGATACAGTTTCAAAATAAATGTTATTTGTTCAGTCATACACTTGACAGCTGGCCAGATGCTGCCGTGAGTTTTATTTTCTTTTATACATATTACACTGAAACAATATTATATTATTAAAACGTAGGTGAAATCTAAAACTTTTTCTTTGTATTTTCGAATTGCTGTATTTCAGGGCGTTTGTAGGGTATACCATTCCAAGTTGGCCGAACCAAGAACTGCAGCTGAATCCAACTTTTTAATTAGTCACAGTCAATCCCAAGGTATAAAAGCCGCACCGGCATTTATTTCGCAAATTCTATGGTCGTTAAAACGATCTGGCTTGCCAATACAACCTGTCATTGGGTCAAATACTGTCTGAATTGTTTCATGCCAATTCTTAGGCAGTTTATTACCCACTGTTTTGACTGCGGATTACTCAGTTTACCTAATAAAGATATAGTGCTCACGTTATGTATCGCTGAAGTTTCACATCAGAACACCCATATTATATACGAAGTCTGTTCGATTGATTGATTGATTAATTGTATTTTAACGTCTCTCTTTCACTTATATGTAAACGTCAGGGTTGTTCGATGTAATGTGTATTGTACCTTCGATATGTAATGTGTATAGCATCATAGAGCGATAACGATAGGATGCTGATACACTTGAATAGATCTATTTAATACCTTTCCAACAGTATAAACGCGAATCTTCAACTTCACATAATTTGAAAATTATAGTCATTTCAATAGAGCCAGTCGTTGACCACTTTTGTAAAAATGGTTGGGAAACGGGTTGAGAATATTGTAGAAATTAGAGCTTATATAACAGTTTGCACAAAACTCGGTCATTCGGTGCATTTTTGTACTGAATTGGGGGAAGTTTATGGGTCTGATACGGGTCTTATAAGAAAGTTCGTAGATGGAGAAAGAAATTTCTGACTGCCACAGAGTCCGTCAAAGATGCAGCAAAATCTGACCGACCTGTGACTGTAATAGGCAAGGCAAATGTCTCAAATGTCAGGGAAATTGTTGAAAGTGATGGCAGGTAACGGTACGTGATATTGCCAAAGCTGTTGGTATATCGCTATCGCGGGTGCATTTCATTTTGAAGCGTATTTTAGAAGTACGAACGATTTCTGCCAGATGGATACCGCATATATTGACAGATGAACAAAAACGGGAATGAGTACAAACCGCTAAGCAATTGCTCAAAATGTTTCCCTAATTCAATCAAAGACAATTTGCAAACATTATTGCTGGTGACGAAACGTGGGTTCACTATTTCGAACCAGTAAGAAAAATTGGATTCAAAATATGGCAACCTAAACATGGTAGAAGGCCTGTCGTTGCCCAAAGAACCATAAGCACAAAAAAGTTCTTTTTGTATATTCTTCTTATGTGATAGTATAGCCGTACAAATTCCGGTGTCGAAGGGCAAAAGTGTTACAGGTGGGTATTACCGAGATGTTATACTAAAAAAGCGCAAGAAATATGATCATAAATGATACCCTGTGTCAGGATTTAGGCATGTTCGTCTAATTCATTGTAATTGTCCATCACATACATCTGAGCTTGTGAAGCAATGTTTGAAGTCGGAGAAGGTTATCGTCTTGGCACACCCACCATACTCACCAAATCTAGCCACATGCGACTTTTTCCTTTTTCCAAAACTTAAAAAGTTCTTATCTGGTCGCTGTTACAAGTACCGACAATCCCTCAGTCACTACCTCAGGGGTCTACCTAGATCACCGTACCGTGGCGCATTTGAGAAATGGATTCAGAGATTGAAGTTGTTTTTCAAACCGCGGAGAATACTTTGAAGGTATGTAATGTACATTTCACTTTTTGAGTCGAATGCCTTTGAGATATCACACAATAGACATTACATATCGAACAACTCTGGTATCGCTGAAGTTTCACATCAGAACACGCATGATATATATCGCTGACATCGACAGGAGATATCTTCTCCTCCTGTTTACTTGATCCCACCCCTGATATATCCAGGGGTCCGTGTTTGCCCTACTCTTAATTTATATTCCTTAGAGATGTTTGAGGACTGTTCATTATATTGACTTCCTTGATTATGATGTTCCACTGAATGGGAAGGCATCTCATTGCTAATGTCTCTAATTTGAGTACAAGACTTTAGTCACTGATTAGACCATTAAATATATACCTCATATTTTTAAAGAATAAAGATCTTGCGTTTTTGGTTGAATGTGAACTCTACACGGTGATTCCCGTGAACAACTGGATTAACGAGGTACTACTATATTCATACAGTTAGGGTTATGTACATGCTCTGACTGGTTTCTCTGATACATTTTCTGTGGAAACAGGAGGAAATTTCTGGATCGGTATATCTGATATCATTGAGGAAGGTAGATGGGAATATTCTGACCAGACCGTCATAACCGTGAATGATTTTGTCCCCGGAGAACCCAACCAGCATACCACAGGAAACTGTGTGCTATTGTGGCAGGCCTTCCACGGACGCTGGGGGGACTACACCTGCTCAATTCCAGCCAAATTCATCTGTGAAACGGACGCAATGTAAGTTACTTTTGAAAACCTGCACCAATTAATTTTTTTCATTGAATATGATGACTAACAATTCCGAGATGTGGTAACATCAAGAACGATATTATAAATAGTTTGAATTGTACTTATTTACTGCTATTTTCTTTCGCTCATGTGATAAGCCCTTAAATTTTATTTACTTACTCTATAACATTAATTTGCTAAGAAAAACTTTAAAGTTCAATGTGATACTAAAATGTTAATATCACAATGTGCATTAGCTTATATATATATATATATATGTATATATATATATATATATATATATATATATATATATATATATATATATATATATATATAAAATGTATACACAGGCGTATTATCAACACAACAGATGTATAATAAATAAATGAATAAAGATTTGGATCTTATTTTCACGTGATGTTTGGGAATATTTATTTAGTATTTTATTCAATAAGTTAAAATGCCGTAGAATAGCTCATGATGGCGGGATATTACAGTGACTGTAGATAATTCACTTTTATGCCAATTATTTCTGCATTGCAGATCTCCTGATACAGATCTTATTGGATGAACTTTTGTCTTGGATATAAGCAAAATTGCTTAAATTTATGAAAAATAAAGGATTACCCACCGGCCAGGAGTCTGTTGTCTTCCTTCAAAAAATGAAAATTTACATATCGAATGGCGAAGTAAACAATGTGTAAATCGTAATCACCAATCTCCAAGACATATACAAGTTCGATGTAGGGCAACACGGACATCCGATAAAAGCGAAGGTAGGATCAGGTGCCATGGAGGAGTAAGCATCTTCTGCTGACCGGTCACACCCACCGTGAGCCCTTAGTCGAAATTAGGTAAACGGGATTATCCGTAGTCAAAGTTAGTATGAAAAATGACAGTGTAACAAAGGGTATGAAACAAATCATTCAACATGTGTCCCAGAGACACTTTGTAATCGCAAACAAGGTTATTATAGCGACCGTAAAATTTGCGAAATGATGACTTCAAACGAGGTTCGTTATAACCCTGCAACGTCAACTTTTTTGTCAGTAGTTGACCTCGCTTTAAAAAATTCTCCTACGCATGGCATGCTCGAATTAACTGGGAGATATACACACCATAAGCAGGCGAATGTGGTATATTACTACATAGATATGGAAAGTTGATGATTGCAAAGTTGATGTCATCACGTTTGTCATATATTGTAGTTGTCAGTCTGCCATTAGAGTCAATATTAAGTAAAATATCCAAATATGAAGCAGACACGTCAGATTCTGTAGTGTCCTTTATTTCGAGTTCATCGGGATATATGAAATGGACATAATTATGAAAATTATGATTGTTGATTGATAAGACGTCATCGATATATCTATATGTATGGTTGAAGGACACGACAAGTTTTTTTGTTTTTATTCTGTAACAGAATCTGAACAAATTCCGCTTCATTAGAATATAATTATAAGTCTGCCATACTTATCAAATGTTTCGAAATATAAGCGACCAGAATATTTGTAGGAACATATATGATATAAGTTTAAACTTTAAACTATTATGGTTTTTCAAGGATCATATGGCATAAGTTTCCAAGGAAGTTAAGTTGTTTGTTTTACATCCCGTCGAGCACTTTTCACTCATATTGAGACGTCACTAGCTTTAGTTGAAGTACCATAAATTTAAACCTATTCTTTCCGCCCAGGGCCGTAGCAGCGAAGGTTCTTTCACGTGCTGACGCCTGCCACGACACGGGACCTCCATTGTAAGGTCATATCCGACAGACACGTGATTCTCAATTCAGCCAAAAGCGTCTAGCGTGAAGTGAAGGTGCAATCACTACTGAAGATTTACGTCTCTTTTAAACATTAGCTAATTCATCTTTTGGAATAGGATAGGTGGTGTCCTGTAGATGTGCAATAAGATTTCGGAATTTTCAATTTCACCCGATGGGTAAATCGAAACTTGGTTCCCAGAAAAAAAAACAACCTGGTTCCCAGAAGTCTTACAATCTACGTAGTAACCAAAATTATCTTTCGGATAATGATTTGTGGTGCCCTATAGATGTGTAATAAGTTCTCGGATTTTTCATTTTCATATTGTCCCTTGGGGATCCGTGTTAGAATAAGTGTCAAAACGCCTTGCTTGTCGTAAGAGGTGACTAAATGGGGCTGTCCTTCGGATGAGACCACAAAATCGGGACCCTTTGTCACAGCAGGGATGGCGCAATAAAGACCCCTCCCTGATGAAAAGTCGTAAACTCCGAGCATAGGCCTCAATTTTGCAGCCTTTCACCGGCAATGGTGACGTAAGTGTGAAAAATTCTCGGGCGATACGTTAAACAATATACCACCAATCATTTTCATCTCGCAAACCAATTGTTGGTTGATTTTCTATAGAAAAACTTAGTTTGTAAAACTCCCAAAACGTGACTGTGTTCTTTCGATGTGCAATAAGTTTTAGGAATTTTCTTTTTCACTTTGAGGGGCAAATGGAGTGAAAAGACAATGAATAAAATCCTTGCTTAGTGCATTGTTTCATATGGAACAAGAAACATTTGCTTTAAGGGTTGGAATCTCCACCATTTTTAAGATCTTTGAACAATCACAACAATAAATGAATCAATAAATAAGATGAGGATTAGAATTACCCCGAGACATTTTTCCATCAGAATACTCCATGTATTTTACATAGTTTTTATATCTCTCAACTGATTCGATACGCAGGGGCTTGTTGTACATATGATCAGTTTTTAAATCGAGGCAGGCTAGCTACTGACAAACAAGTTGATGTTATAGGGGTTTGTACAGTCTCCTCTAAATTGAGCATTTCGCAAATTATATGATCGTTATAACGATTTAGTTTGCCAGTTCAACCTTCCACTAAGACAAACACTGTCTGCCGTGTTTCATACCAATTGTTAGGCGGTTCTTGTACATCGATTCTGACTGCGGATTACTCCGTTTAACTGATCAAGGTATAAGACTCACGGCGGATGTGACCGATCGACAGGTAATGCAACTCCTCCTAGTCACCTGATCCCACTTCTGCTATGTCCATGGGTTCGTGTTTGCCCATCTCTCTGATTTGTTTTTTTTTCTAGAGGAATTACGACACAGAGCAATGTTCGTTGTCTTAGTCTTTTCATATTAGGGTTCAGGACCTCAATATGAAATAATAATTGGGTTTGGAATAAACCCGGGTAACTTGCCCACCAGAATACTCAATCCATCTTGATATGTGCAGGAAGAATATATAGGGTCCAATATTTTTGATTTGAGATCCACTGAAGAGAGATTCGTCCAAAATGCACATCTGGTACATCAAAATTGCTACCGTTTATTGTATATAACGTTGTATATGATAACTATTGTAGCTTCTTGTGTCGTTACACAAGTACGACGGAATATATCTTTAAAGGAACCGTTTTACTGTCTCATGACATACAGCATCTAGATTTGAATTGCTGACCAAAATACTGAATTTGCATAGACAATTTCGAGTAAATTAATATGGATATTTTAAAGAATTATTGTTTTGTTTGGAAATTATATCAAACAAATTCATGAATTTACGACATTTGAATTAGTTTAATGTATCTGCAACTGGTATCATGGATTACAAACTTGAAACCCACGTCTATCGACGATATACTGGATAAAACCGTGGCGATATAGAACTTTCATGTTAAACAATCCTTTCGCCACAAAATGTAGTCCTTCCCAAATCCTTTTAAATGTATAATATGCCTGGACCATGGAATAAGTATTGTATTAGTACCTCTACATTCAAAGCATAATTCAACTGAAAGTGCTATAAACAGGTTTTGTAAACTAAGGTGTTATATGATCGTGTCCACGGTGAAATACAGAAAAACATCCCTTATACACAAGGTTAATAATATTCGTTTTAAGAGTTAATCTGTGTTGTAGATTGCATCTGTTTAAGTCAGATATATTAATATTCATTGTTATGTATTGCGTCTGTTCGAGTCAGATGTAATGCAGATAAAATCCAGACACAGCTTATCTTTCAGACACTGAAAGACAGAATGTTTCTAATCATCTGTGTTCTCCTTTTTGTACCGAGTATTGATTGTAAGTATGTTTTTCATGAAATTTTGTTAAACTGATTAAAATTATCTTGAATGAACTACCCTCACGTATATTAAAGGACAGGCGTATAAGGTACTGTTTTCTTAATTTCGTATAACGCTTTACCACACACACACACACACACACACACACACACACACACATATATATATATATATATATATATATATATATATATATATATATAATGTCATTTTTAACGCATTTATTGTACTCTGTTCTATTATCTTAAATGTAAAGAGCTTTAGGGTAATCTTTGATTAGATAAAGCTCTATATGAATATAGAATAATAATAATAATAATGAAAATTACCGTACCGCTTACTATATATATACATATATATATATATATATATATATATATATATATATATATATATGATTTCTTAATATAAATATAATCAAAGAAAATTAAAATGACTGATTTCTTATATATTGTTTTACAACCGCGCGTGCATATGGAATATGGGGACGTCACTATTGCCGGTGAAGGGCTGCAAAATTTAGGCCTATGTTCGGCGCCTATGGCCTTTGAACATGGAGGGATATTTATCGTGCCACACCTACTGTGAAACGGCCGTGGCCTCGGTTTTTGCAGTGCCATTTAAAGGAATGCTCCAGGCTATTCTAGCACGGATCCTTTGAAATGGATTTGACATACCAATCGGATTTAGACATATACATGTTTGATGTTTATTTACTGTTTAACGTGGCATTCGAGAATTTTTCAATCATATGGAGACATCATCGTCCTGGAATTTAGGCCTATGCAATGAAAATTAGGAGGCTTGGCCCTAGAACCAGATCCCAGATTCACGGCATTTTGGACCCCCCCCCCCATGAAAAAAGATGGATCCGCGCCTTTATATAAGCTACAAGTTCAGAGTTCCAGCTACACTCGTAGCTATCAGTGTGGGATCCATAACGTGGTCAATGGTCAAATGTTGCTAAGTACTTTGGTACTAACATGAACTACGTATAAAAATTTGCTGTGATGAAATTAAGAAATTCATTTCAAAGTTAAGGATTATCTCCCTCATGCATAGCTGTGATCATTGCCGGATTTGGCCCCAATAATTGGTATTTTTGATTCGTTCAGTTCTTATTTCGGATTTCCAACATTTTTGCTTTAAGTATCACTGATAAGACATTATATATCGAAATGCGCATCTGGTGCATCAAAATTGGCATATTTTATGTTTTATGATACATAATTAATAAATAACACTAGAATGGCTGACGACGCGAACAATTAGTCTATTTTCGGAACGACCAGTCTTGTCCCCTAAAGACAAACGAAAAACTTTATTTAAGATGACTAAATTACACACACACACACACACACACACACACACACACACACACACACACAGAGAGAGAGAGATACAGATATATATATATATATATATATATATATATATATATATATATATATATTTATATATATAGATATTGAAAAAAAGTAAGGGATATTCAATTTACAAGGACAATGAGATGCAGATCATGATGCCAGAAAGGAAACAAATGACGTAGGAAACATTTGCCAATTTATTCGAAATCTGTGTACAGTCACAAAGGACAGATTCTCCAGAATAACCAACACAAGGTCACACAGCAAATTTACCACCACTGTGAAACAGAGTCAGTAGGGAGTAAAACCCCCTTGGGTGGCCAGACATGCTCGGATTCAGCGTGACATACTCCTAACGAGACGTCGTAGGTTATTTTGGGGAAGGTTACTCCATTCCTGTTCCAATGCTGCAGCAATTTCTTTGACATTGGCAGGAAGTTGTTGACGTTGGCGTAGCATGTCTCAGACATGCTCGATAGGGGAAAGGTCCAGACTGAGTGCGGGCCATGGTAATATGGTGATATTTTGCTGTAGAAGATAATCTGTAACGACCCTGGCCCTATGACATATGGCATTGTTATCATGAAAAATGAAACGACGTTAAAACAGCACAACATGGGGTGCCAAGATCTTGTCACGGTAGTACTGCCCTGTGATACGTCCAGCAACAATATGCAAGTCTGTTTCTGCCGGCAACAGTGATGCCTCCCCAACCATTAAAGATCCACCCTCATACCGATCATGTCTAATGACGTTAACGTCAT
Organism: Ostrea denselamellosa; assembly: GCA_024699665.1. Classification (NCBI taxonomy): domain Eukaryota; kingdom Metazoa; phylum Mollusca; class Bivalvia; order Ostreida; family Ostreidae; genus Ostrea; species Ostrea denselamellosa. The sequence goes on from JAMZEH010000002.1 coordinate 2,402,727, forward strand.
GGAAACGTTCGTTACGTCGGCACCAAACCCTCCTACGTCTGTCAAGAAAGTCCACAGTGAACCTGGACTCATCTGAGAATATTGCGTGGTTCCATCGGCGATTATCCCAGCTTTGTTGATGACGACACCATTGGAGTCGGCACTAATGTGACGATACCTCTAACAGGGAATGACACGAGGACATCGGGTGTGTAGTGAATTCTGTGTAGTCGATTCCTGATGGCCTGGTCACTCACTACCATGCCAGTATCCCTTTGAGACCGTATCTGATTTGCTGTTACCAGACGGTTTCTCAAGACAATCGTGCGGACGAATCTGTCCTAAGCCTTAGTTGTTGCCCTTGGTCGGCCGGATCGTGGTATAAACTGAATAGACCCTGTAGCACGATGTCTGGACCATAATCTGCTGATAACAGACTGGGAAACATTCATTGTCCTTGCCACAGCGACCTGTCTTGTGCCAACCTGTAGCATGCCATGGCACGTAACATCTCATCCTGTGTTAGACGGTGCATGGTAACTGTTTAATTAACGACTTCAACAACTGATAATTTGATGCTTTCTCTTCAAAATCTTCCTTTAGAGTGGCCCTAACCTTTGAATTCAGAGACATGCAAATTTGTGGCACAATACCCTTGATCAGCAGTAGCATCCCGTGTAGATCGTGAGAGTGTGATTGATGTGTTTGGGTGATGAATTTCTTTGGAAATGCTTCCTCGTTGAGGAACTATACAACATGGATTCGTATCCCTTTGTTTATGTGAACATTTTGATCACAAATTACAGTATCCCTTACTTTATTGAATAGTATATATATATCCAAGGGATAGCAGAGTTATCAGATGTCGAAAATTACGCAATATTGTCATCAGTGATCTAAAGAATACCATTAGCGCCACTTTAGAAGAACAAAATTGTGAAGATCCTGTTGATAAATCAGTGCGAGTCTACAACTCTACTCTTCTAACTGCTCTGGATTCTGTCGCCCCTGAAATGACGAAGGTAGTCACCTTGCGTCCAGACTGTCCTTGGTTCACTTGTGAATTGTCGGACATCAAAAGGGAACGCAGGAAGGCAGAGAGGCTAATGCGCAGGACAAACCTAACTGCCCACAAAGAAATCTATAAGAATATTTGTATTCGTGCAGCAAAATATGCTGTACGTTGCAAAAAAGAATTCTATTCTAACAAAATCGAGGAGGCTGGTAAAGATCAGAGACAGTTGTTTCGCTTGGCCAATAAACTATTGGGTATCAAGGCAGAGGCAGTACTGCCAGATCATCAGGAAGAAGATGCGCTAGCTAACTCCTTCGGCGACTTCTTCCAATCTAAAATACAAAAAATCCGGAGGGAATTGTGTATTGGCATACAGTCTGACATCGACCCACTGTGTGTCGATCAGGAATTTACTGGAGTGCGTTTGTGTACGTTTGAGCCAGCATCACAGGAAGAGATCCTTGAGGTCATTATGTCAGCATCACCTAAATCCTGTGAATTGGATCCGATGCCAACATCCTTACTGAAACCATGCATGGATAGTACTAGTATACTTACCTTCGTAACAAACCTTATTACCCAGTCTCTTAATCAGTCTGTATTCCCATCATCTTTCAAACAAGCCATAGTGCGTCCTCATCAAAAAAGCTGGCCTAGATTCTCAGGAATATCGAAATTACAGACCTGTTTCGAATCTTTCATTCATCTCAAAGATTCTTGAAAAGATAGTCGCAAGACGCTTGGATCATCACATAGAATTGAATCATCTTCATAACAACGTACAGTCGGCATACCGAGCCTGTCATTCTACAGAAACGGCCTTACTTCGCGTTCATCACGACATTGTCGCAGCATTAGACGCGGGTTCCAGCGTCGCATTAATTATGTTAGACCTTTCCGCTGCCTTCGATGTCATTGATCATTCTATTCTAATAAGACGTCTTGAATTTGCTTTCGGTATTTCTGGCTCAGCACTTGAGTGGATTAAGTCATATCTTTCAGATAGGACCCAAAAAGTGGCCATTGGATCCACTTTCTCCAATGATTTCCTTCTCAAATGTGGCGTACCTCAGGGATCTGTCCTTGGACCTCGGCTCTATGCAATTTTCTCCAAACCAATTGGCGAAATTTGTCGGCGTAACAACGTCTTACATCATCTTTACACCGATGACACACAAGCCTATCTGGTTTTCAAACCAGGAGAGGAGTGGCGAAATACTGCCAGCCGCCTTGAGTCATGCATGGATGAGATTAAAATGTGGATGTCAGCCAACCTGTTAAAACTTAATCAGGACAAAACAGAGTTTCTTGTTTTCTCTCCGAAACATCTAGCCATTGACTAATCATCATACCATCTTAACTTTGGTGACACCATCATCCGTGAAACACCGTTTGTGAAGAACTTGGGTGTTTGGTTTGATAAATCTTTATGTATGCAAAAACAAATATCATCTTTATCCCGTGCATGCTATCACCAGCTTCGTAATATCGGACGAATACGGTCACTCATTACAGAAGATGCGTGTAAGACCTTAGTCTGTGCCCTTGTGACATCTAGGCTCGACTATGCCAATGCTCTTCTGTTCGGCATTAACGCATCTGACCTGGCAAAACTGCAGAGAGTGCAAAACATGGCGGCAAGAATTATCACGCGAACTAAGAAAAATGACCACATTACCCCAGTGCTGACTTCCCTACACTGGCTTCCCATAGACAGTCGTATCAAGTACAAGATTCTTGTGTACTCGTACAAGGTGGTTTACAAGATGGCGCCACAATACCTGGAAGAGGTGATTACCGTTTATAAACCTCAACGTTCTTTAAGATCGGAAAATTCCCTGACACTGATGACACCTAGATGTCGAACTTCCACATATGGGAAAAGGCGGTTAGACGTGGCAGCTGCGACACTATGGAATGCATTGCCCGATAACCTTCGTCGGTGTCAGACTTTGAACAGTTTTAAAACCCAATTAAAAACATATCTTTTTAGACTCGCTTATTATTAAATGTCTCAATTTTAATCATTTTCACTTTTACTTAATTTCAAAAAAAAAAAAAAAAAAAAAAAAAATCATTTACTTCTAGTACTATGTAACCTGTCTTTTAAAAATTTAGTATTTATGTAACCTGTCTTATGATTTATGATGTACAGCGCTTTAGAGCGATTATTTTGATCGAATAGGGCGCTATATAAAATGATTATTATTATTATTATATATATATGAGTGTGTATGTGTGCAAGAAAAAAAACAACACACGAGCACTAAAAATTATACTAGATCAACCAAGTAACCTATCTAAATTGCAAATTAAATGTTTATTGTTTTGGCTTGCCCATCAATATTTTCAAGGTAGCAAATTGGGAAAGTTCTATTCGTTCAATGAGCTGATCCACAATGTGCCAAGTATTAATGATACACTAAATAACTAACAAGTTTATTCAGTGCAAAAGTCAACTAGTATCTGGTGAAGTGCTCTGCTTACTGTACGTTAAGAACAAATCACGATATAAAAAATGTATGATGTTACGTCCCCGTACTTTGCCACCAGCTAAATCGTTATATAGCAAAGACAAAACGCCTTAAACAGGAAACTTAGGTAAAACGCCTACGATAATTGGTCCAGTAATTAAATCTGATTTCGGATAAATTGTATGCAAGGTAACATAAATGACACCTAGCTCTACAAATTGTAATAAAGCTATACCACCAGCATAATTCTGCTCGGACAGTGGCAAAACATTTTCCAACAATAAAGTATGTGCTGAACCCGTATCTCAAAACCTGAACAGATTTAGTATCACTGACCATACCACTGAATGAAACAAACCCAATTGACAGAAAGGGCTTATAATCCTCCGTAGAACTTACAAATCGACTTAGAACCCTGAACATCAGGAGTGTCACAACAAAACGAAACAAAAGCTTTCCTATCAATTCTAAATGCTTTACAAGCATGTGGATGTGGTTTGTCAGGGCCATTTTTCCCTTAAGCTTAAAGCATTTACTAAAACGATGACCTCTTTTTCGTATAATTAATACAAGTAGGAGGCGATTGGATCAGACGTAGAACCACTTTGAAGTGGAGACTGAGGACTTGATAAGAGGGACGACTGAAACTTTGAATTCCGAAACCTTATTGCACATCTACAGGGCACGACCTATCATTTTCCTGAAGATTACTTGTTTACTGCTTAAAACAAAGAGACTTTTGAGGAAGAATAAAATGTGGCCGAAGGACGGCCGGACAATATACCCAAACTTTCCTTAGAAAGTCAGGTCATAAAAACAACAGTTGTTTGAAACTTATGATACAATTCATTATATATACAACTATTGAATAATAAACACAGTGTCTATTCTCGAGCGGGACCTTAAACAATATATAATCAATCAATCTCCTTACCGAGTAAAGCTATTATTAATTTTCATAGTCTTTTTAGCCTCTCTGACACAGACAAATCCGATATAGAGCAGACTCTGTTGTTAATACATAATTTACACTTATTGTCCTGTACTGATTACGGAAACCCTTCATGTATGGTTGATGATGTACAAGCACGTGGCTGTGGTTTGGCAAGGTCATTTTCCCTCATAACCTTAAAACATTCCCCAATTAAATGACCTTTTTTCTTATAATAAATACAAGTATGAGGCGATCATACACTATAGGAACCATCGGAACATCCGGACTTTGGACCGGACGTAGAACAACTCTAACGTGTACACTTGAGGAAACAGGAAATTGAATATCCGAGGCGCTCTTTTTATCTGAGTCTGAATATTTCGCTGAAAAGTACAAGATAAGGTGCGGTGATCAACCTCATAACTCCTATAATATAAAGCATAACTGTATCAATTTTGATGCACCAGATGCGTATTTCGACAGTAATGTCACTTTCTTGATGCTCCAGTCAAAACTGTTGATTTTATAAAGAATACAAAATTAAGAGTTGGCCAAACTCGGATCATTGACATACCAAAGGTGGAATTAAGTACCTAGGAGAGTAAGCATCCCCTGTAGACCGGTCAAATGCCGTGGGTCCAATATTCTGATTGGGTAAATGGAGTAGTTCGCAGTCAAATTTAGTGTGGAAAGAACGGCCTCAGTTGTTGTTATACCCAATGACGGATTGTATAAGTAAATATAGTATAACGACCAGAACATTTGTGAAGTACTGTTGTTAAACAAGACTATTAAAATCTCCTGTAATTCAACTTATTTGTCAGTAGGCTGCCTCGTTTTTAACACTGACTATACGCAGAAGATATTGCGTATTAAATCAGTTGATAACCATATGCAGGTGATAATGGAATATTGCTACATAAATATAGGAAGCTGACGATGGGGAAATTGAAATCACTCCGTTTGTCAGAAATATGGGTTGCTGGTTGTATGTTGTTTAACGTCCCACACAAGAATGTTTTACTCACATGAAGAAATCACTATTGCGATCTCATCCGAAGGACCCCCATTTAGTTACTTCGTACGACAAGAATGACTTATTTTAACCCGGATCCCAACAGAAATCAAAAGGATGTAGGACCAGATATCGAATGGCGAAGTAAACAATGTTTAAATCGTAATCATAAATCCCCAAGACATATACAAGTTCGAGCGTAGGGCAACACGGACCTCCGACAAAGCGAAGGTAGGATCAGATGCCATGGAGGAGTAAGCATCCTCTGCTGACCGGTCACATTCGCCGTGAGCCCTTAGTCGAAATTAGGTAAACGGGATTATCATGTTAGTATGAAAAATGACAGTGTAACAAAGGGCATGAAACAAATCATTCAACATATGTTCCAGAGACACTTTGTAATCGCAAACAAGGTTATTATAGCGACCGTAAAATGTGCGAAATGATGACTTCAAACGAGGTTCGTTATAACCCTGCAACGTCAATTTTTTATCAGTAGTTGACCACGCTTTAAAAAATTCTCCTACGCATGGCATGCTCTCGCGTATCGAATCAACTGGGAGATATACACACCATAAGCAGGCGAACGTGGTATATTACTACATAGATATGGAAAGTTGATGATTGCAAAGTTGATGTCATCACGTTTGTCATATATTGTAGTTGTCAGTCTGCCATTAGAGTCAATATTAAGTAAAATATCCAAATATGAAGCAGGCACATCCGATTCTGTAGTGTCCTTTATTTCGAGTTCATTGGGATATATCAAATGGACATAATTATGAAAATTATGATTGTTGATTGATAAGATGTCATCGATATATCTATATGTATGGTTGAAGGACACGGCAAGTTTTTTGTTTTTATCCTGTAATAGTTTCTGAACAAATTCCGCTTCATGAGAATATAAAAATAAGTCTGCCAATAAGGGAGCACAATTAGTGCCCATGGGAATGCCAATGGATTGTTGGAAGACTTGTTTTCCAAACACTACGTAAATGTTATCTACAAGAAAGCCAAGCATACTCTTATATAGGGCATAAAGACATTTTCTCACCATTATCGGTATTCTTACATAAAGTATAACTTTTCCACATTTTTTTTGTCTTCTCGGTTTGGACAAACTTGATACTTATACCATAGATTTATTTTCCAGTACATAAGCAAAGTATGATGGGGAAAATTGTCCGAAACTGTGCTCTGTGCTCCTGAAAGAGAAACAAAATCAATAAAAGTCATTTTAAATCGACTAGATTCTAGCAGAATTACGTCGCTTTTGGTACAATGTATTCTCAATGACTGTAGATATCAGAAACAAACTATGTGAATCTGTATTGGAGATAATCTATTTTATGAAATAATAAAGTTATGTTTTTTTTTATTTTAAAAGTTTTAGTTTTATGGGTCTCCAAAAAGTCGTTAATATACATAGTCCTTTACAGATTATACCAAAGAATTTCGCTTACAGAGAAATGTATAACCAAAATTGTTTCTTCATTCATTCTACTTTTGTAAATTAAGCGGATATTTCCTTAAGCTTGAAATAGTATATTAGTTAAACTTAAACAGATGTATACATATTGCAGGCTGTGCAATAGACTTAGATTTAGAAATTATGAAACAATGATTCTCACCTACAGGCTGTAGTGCTGGATTTACTCAGTACCTCGACAAGTGCTACTTCTTCAGTCACACGACTGCAACGTGGGCCCAGGCGGGGGTATATATTTACTTCTATATTTTGATTAAAATCATAATTACAATATATATATATATATATATATATATATATATATATATATATTCAGTCACCTTTATTTTTGTATATATTGTCATCCAGTGGATTACATTGTCGCCGACTTTGCATAAAATCTAAATCTTACATGTTGACTGTTGTGTGTTCTATACAGAAATAGAATGCATAAAGACATAAAGTTTAAGTTTAACTAATTACGTTGGACCCGGGTTAGAATAGATCCTCAGTATCCCTTGCTTGTCGTAAGAGGTGACTGAATGGGGCGGTTCTTCGGAGGAGACTGCACAAACCGAGGTCCCATTTCACAGAAGGTGTGGCACGATAAAGATCCCTCCCTGCTCAAAGGCCCTAAGCGCCGAACATAGGACTAAAATTTGCAGCCCTTCACCAACAATGGTGACGTTTCAATACGAGTGAAAAATTCTCTAGCGGGACGTAAAACAATATACAATTAATCAATCAATCAATCATATATTTAATGAAAAGGTGAAAATAACGACCAATGATTAAACATCTATATGGAATACAGAAGAGAGAGTTGGTCAGACAGGGACCCCTGAATATACCAGAGATCAGGTGAATAGGAGGAGAAAACATCCCCTGTCGACTGGTCATACCCTCCGTTAGCCCTCTATCTTCGTCAGGTAAACAGAGTAATCAGTGTGAAAGGAACGGTCTAACAATTGATATTAAACAGTCAGAAAACATTTGACCCAATGGCAAGTTGTATTGGCAAACTATATCGTTATAACGACAATAGAAGTTACGAAATGCTTACTAAACGCGACTGTTGAAACCCTTATAATATCAACTTGTTTGTCAGTAGGCTGCCTTGATTTAAAAACTGATCATAAGAGCATAACAAGCTCTTGTTTATAAAATCAATCAAGAGATATAAACACAATATGCAGATGATCATGGAATATTGGTGCATCAGTATGGGAAGTTGACGATGGAAAAAATGAAATGATCCCGTTTGTTATAAGGTTGAGTTGTTATTTTGTCGTATAACATCTATGTTCAATAAATTATCTAACTACGAAGCATATGTATAAAACACTATGGTGTCTTTTATTTCGAGTTTTTGCAAAAGGAAACTTACCTGTGAACCTTACGAAAATTGACTTTTGTCATACTGCTGCAGAATATTTAGGTCATAAACTCGGTCAGGGTTATATTACACCTATCATGCTATCGCAAAGTTCCCTATTCCTAAAAACAAGAAGGAGGTAATGAGATTTTTAGGCATGACTGGTTTTTACAGAAAAACTTTTTCCAACGTTTTGCTCAACAGTCGGTCATATTAACAACCTATTGTAAAAAAGGGGTAGTTTGAATGAAAAAAATGACTGTTACGAAACCTTTTGTAAAATTAAATCAGCGCTGAGGAGTCGTCGAGTTCTTTCAGCTCCAGTTTTTTAAAAGCAATTTGAGCTTCCTGTTGATGCTAGTGATGTAGAAATTGGTGCTGTTTTGTGTCTCAACATAATAACATTGTAGACAGAGTTGTTTAACTTTAAAATGTAATTACAACGTGTCAAAAATTATTCTACCATTGAAAAAGATTGTGTTGCTTCGTCGTAACACAATTTATTTACAATTATTGACAGAAAAATACATCATTAGCACATTACTAACTTATGACAGGTATACAAGATCATTGTCCGTTGTTGGTTTAATTTCGAACTGGATTCACACATTGTCTCAAATCGGCCCCCAATAATTCCATAGTCTTAAAGAATGCTTAATGAGTCCAGATCGAATGTTTGATTATCACAAAATTAACTTTTTGTTTATACTGAAGAAAATGAAGTTTCCAGAGATTTTATTAAATTGACACGGCTATATAAATCTTCAAAGGAAACTATGTGGTACATCATCAGTGGAAGCTCAAGGTATTACATATAATCAGTGGAAACAAACAGTATTACATATAATCAATGGAAGCTCACAGTATTACATATAATCAATGGAAGCTTACAGCATTACATACAGTTAGCGGAAGTTCACAGTATTACCTATAAACAATGGAAGCTCACAGTATTACCTATCAACAATGGAAGCTCACAGTATTACATATAATCAATGGAATTTCACGGTAAGACATATAATTAGTGGAAGCGCAAGGTATTACATATAATGATTTGAAGCTTACAGCATTACACATAATGATTTAAAGCTCACAGCATTACATATAATCAGTGGAAGCTCACAGTATTACATATAATCAACGGAAGCTCACGGTTTTAGATATAATAAATTAAAGACTAGACTTTTTGAGATCATAAACAGTTGTTTCGTGAACCAAAATGGTAAAAGGAAATATTCATACTTAGTGATTGGTCATCCCAATAATTATTTTGTTAAACACCACTCTAAAACCAGGCACAAATACTCTGAAGTTGATATTAAAAAGATGGTAGAGTTCCTCAATGACAATATTTTCGTAGTATTTGGTGATGAAGTCTTCCAACATTCTGTTGGAATTCTCATGGGCACGAATTGTGCTCCTTTGTTAGCTGATCTATTTTTATATTCTTACCAAGCAGAATTCATTCAAAAGTTTCTACACGAGAAGAAAAAATCTCGTGCAGTGGCCTTTAATTTGACATATAAATATACCGACGACATTTTGTCTATTAACAATGACCATTTTCTTTCATATGTCGATTCGATATATCCCAGTGAGCGTGAAATAAAAGACATCACAGAGTCTTCCACTTTTGCTTCGTACCTTGATATTTTACTGAAAATAGATGTCGGCGGCAAACTAACAAGTCAACTTTATGACAAACGGGATGATTTCAATTTCTCCATCGTCAACTTCATTTATTTATGTGGCAATATCCCATCATCATCTGCATATGGTGTTTATAAGTCCCAACTGATTCGATACGCAAGAGCTTGTTCTGCTTATGATCAGTTTTGAAATCGAGGCGGGCTACTGACAAAGACGTTGATGTTATAGGGGTTTGTACAATCTCGTCTAAAGTCAGCATTTCGCAAATTTTATGGTCGTTATAACGATCTAGTTTGCCAATACAACTTACCATTAAGTCAAATGCTGTCTGATGTGTTTCATACCAATTGTTAGGCCGTCCTTGGCACACTGATTCTGACTACGGATTGGTCCGTTTACCTGGGCAGAATATAGGGCTCACGGCGGGTGTGACCAGTCGACAGGGGATGCTTACTCCTCCTAGGCACCTGGTCCCACCTTTGGTATGACAAGGGGTCCGTGTTTGCCCATCCCTCTGAGTTGTATTTTCTATAGGAATTACGAGATTGAATACCGTTGGTTATCTTAGCCTTTTCATATAATCAATGGAAGCTTACGGTATTACATACAATTAGTGGAAGCTCACAGTATTGCATATAATCATTTGAAGCTCACGGTATTACATTCAATCAATGGAAGTTCACGGTATTACATATAATCAATGGAAGGTCACGGTATTACATACAATTAGTGGAAGCTCACAGTATTATGTATAACAAATGCAAGAACACATCATTATGTATAATAAGTGTAAGGTCACGGTATTGAACAGAATTGGTGTACAGTAACCGTACTGAATCCCTTCTGAAAATGATAAATTAATAGTTCGTATGTGTTATTTGAGTAAAACATAACAAATTTCTATCTATACCAATATAGGCTACATGTCAACAATTTCATACACAGTTAGCCGAGCCGAGAACAGATGGGGAATTACACTTTCTTACCAGCCATAGTCAAAGCTTAGGTTTGAACTCTGTGTCTGAGAGAGAGAGAGAGAGAGAGAGAGAGAGAGAGAGAGAGAGAGAGAGAGGTTTCAACAATTTTAAAGAATGTAGCGTCGTTGATCACTAGATTTCACGACATTTCACAGGCAAGTAAATAACGAAAATTTGTATCTATCGAAAAATGACGAAACGTCAGTATTTCATTATTCTTGTATCCAGTAAATTTCTTATGATTTAGGTAAAACTTTTTGGATCGGTATATCCGACATTCTGGAAGAACACCGATGGATATACTCATCAGATATGAAGGTGATAGCGGTTAGTAACTTCTCCCCAGGGGAACCCACAGCTTACACCACAGAAAACTGTATCGCAATGTACCAGTCTCTTCACGGGAAGTGGGTCGATGCATCATGCACTAATGCTTTTAATTTTATATGTGAGGAAATTAAAAGGTGAGATATTTAAAGACCATTTTTCATTTTTCAAAGAGATATAAGCAATAATGTACACTTTTAAATTTCAAATGAAAATTTTAAATTTAAAAAAATCTTTCTTTGACCTTCAGTTCGACATTTAGATATATCGGCGACGTTTCATCTACAGTATAAACAATGATAATTTTCACTCATATGTCGATTCAATATATCCCAGTGAACTTGATATAAGAGACACCACAGAGTCTTCCACATCTGCTTCGTACTTAGATATTTTACTGAAAATAGATGCTGGCGGCAAACTAACAAGTCAACTTTATGACAAACGGGATGATTTCAATTTCTCCATCGTCAACTTCCCTTCTTTATGTGGCAATTTTCCACCATCACCTGCATATGGTGTTTATATCTCACAACTAATGAGATACGCAAGAGCTTGTTCTGCATATGATCAGTTTTGAAATCGAGGCGGGCTACTGATAAAGACGTTGATGTTACAGGGGTTTGTACAATCTCGTCTAAAGTCAGCATTTCACAAATTTTATGGTCGTTATAACGATCTAGTTTGCCATCACAAATTTCCATTAGGTCATATGCTGTCTGATGTGTTTCATATCAATTGTTAGGCTGTTCTTAGCACACTAATTCTGACTACGGATTACTCTGTTTACCTGATCGGGATATAGAGCTCACGACGGGTGTTTAATCCTCCTAGACACCGGATCCCACTTCTGGTATGACCAGGGGTCCGTGTTTGCTCATCTCTCTGATTTGTATTTGTTATAGGAGTTAAGAGATTGGTTACTGTTAGTTACCTTCACCTTTACATTGAAGCCCTTTCATTTATCTATTTTCGACGAACATATGTCTAACATTATTGGACTTAAAATAAAATATGACAGAAATGTGGTGTATGGTTACATGTTATATGTAGACATATTAGTGATATCAAAAGGTAATCGGGTTATTAGTGTAAGCCAATTCTTAGATAAAAATGGGGTAAATGATATTACGAGAAAACGTTTGATATTCTTGCAAAATTGTGACTTTCTTGTCCCTTCTTGTTTAAATGAATTGCTACCTATGCTAACCTAATATTTTTCTTCTTCTCAATTCTATGCAGAGCCCCAAATCCAGAAGTTATAGGTTGAGGTGTCTGTTACTGGTGTGCTATAGAGAAATTGTAATCCTCAATTTCAACAATAAAACGATTTTTTTTCTCTCTCTCTTGTGTTAGCTTTCTGTGAATATATAGTATGAAAAAGAAGTGTTTACCATATACATGAATAATTGACTTTTTTAAACAAGAGACCCACAAACCTTATAGCTCACCAGAATAAAAACCGTATCACCAGCCACTAGGCTATGGAATCTATAATATTTCTCTGTTCTGCACATCTAAACTAAATTCTACGAGGGCTGTTCGATATGTAATGTGTATTATACCACAACGTGATAACGCTTTGCACGATTTCGTAGATGATGATACCCTTGAATAGATCTATTCAATAGCTTTCCAACAGTATAAACACGAACCTTCGGCTCCAAATTGTTTTAAACTTATAGTCATTTTAATAGAGCCAGTCGTTGACCACTGTTGTAAAAATAGTTGGGAAACGGTTGAGAATATTGAAGAAATTAGAGCTTATATAAACGTTTGCACAAAACTCGGTCATTCGGCAATGCAGATTTTTACAGAATTAGGGAAGTTTATGGGTCTGATAAGGTATTTTATGAGACAGTTCGTAGGTGGAGAAAGAAATTTCTGACTGCCACAAAGTCCGTCAAAGATGCAGCAAAATCTGACTGACCTGTGATTGTAAAAGGCAAGACAAATGTTTCAAAAGTCAGGAAAATAATTGAAAGTGATGGCAGGTACAGGATATATGATATTGCCAAAGCTGTTAGCATATCTGTCCCACTGGTGCATTTTGTGTTGAAACGTATTTTGAAAGTACGAAACATTTCTGTCAGAGGGATACGGCATATATATTGACAGATGACCAAAAACGGGTACGAGTACAAACCGCTAAGCATTTGCTCAAAATGTTTCCCAAATTCAATCAAAGACAATTTGCAAACATTGTTACTGGTGGGTTCACTATTTCGAATCAGTAAAAAAAATTGGAAACAGAATATGGCTGACTAAATAAGGTTGAAAGCATGTACTTCCAAAAGAATCATAAGCACAAAGAAAGTTCTTTACTGCATATTCTTCTCATGTGATGGTAAAGCCTTACAAATTCCGGTGCCGAAGGGCAAAACCGTTACAGAAAGGAATTACCGAGATGCTATATTAAAAAGATCAAGAAATATGATCATAAACGACGCCCTGTGTCAGGATTTAGGCATGTTCGTCTAATTCATGATGATGGACCAACACATACATCTGAACTTGTGAAGCAATCTATAAGTCGGAGAAGGTTACTGTCTTGCGACATCCACCATACTCTTCAGATCTAACTCCTTGCGAATTTTCTTTTTTCCAAAACTTAAAAATTTCTTATCTGGTCGTCGTTACAAGTCACTACAAGCCCTTGGCTCAGGCATCAGTCATTTCCTAAGAGGTCTACCGAAATCAAATGGACACGATTTGAGCAAAATTTATTGTTCCATTTTTAATGCTTAAGTAAGGTATTTATAATGGTCAGCAGAAAATTGTAATCTCAGCGACGTTAAGGAAGCCTGTGTTAATACGAGTTCTTGTAGTCAACGTTTTGTACCCATGCATATGGTGGGTTAATAAATCAAAAATGAAACACAGGTGTTACATCTATTAGCAGTGCTATATCTAACTCTGGACACGACTATATATTACCATATGTAATGTATGAAACTTTCTAATTCTTTTTGCAAAAAAAAACCAAAAAAAAAACCAAACACCCAACACTTGATAGTTTTATATATTATAAATTTGTTCATATATCAAATAAAGAAATTCATAGTGGTATACTATAACCATGTTAACTGAACACTATTCTTTGATTTTGAACATCATTTTATTCACAAAATGAACATCATTTTATTCACAAAAAGGCTACAGTTGAAATGAATATAAATGAGGGGTGCGTCAAAAATGTGGTTTTGTTCACTAGTACCGGGTATGACCTCCATTAGCAGTGATGATGGCGCAAAGGCTACGTGACATTGATTGACAAACATTTCCGATGGTCCTCTGAGGAATATTCTGCCATTCCTCCAACAAGGCTCTCTCTAATTCTTGCGGATTCTGAGGCTAAGACTGACGGCAGCGCACACGTCTCCCTAGCTCGTCCCACAAATGCTCGATTGGATTCAAGTCTGGGGACATAACGGGCCAATCAAGGACGTCAATGGCGTTCGTTTGAAAAAAAGTTTTGTGTCAATCTTGCCGTATGTGCGCGCGCATTGTCCTGTTGGAAAATTAACCCATTTCCTTGCCAATGCTGCTGCATTAATAGTGCTAAAATAGGCTGCAGAATTTCGTCCACATACCTCCTAGCAGTGAGGTTTCCATTTAAAACGACCGGATGTGACCCCAAATTGTGGTTAATCGCAACCCAGACCATGACACCTCCCTCTCCAAACCTGTCGCGCTCGAGGACACGATTGTCTGCAAAACGTTGATGTAAATGACGGTAACCTCGACATCTGCCGTCTGCGTTGGTGACGTTAAATCTGGAATCATCTGAGAACACAACATGTCACCAATTTCGACGTTGAGTCAGATGCTGCCTTGCCCATTGCAATCTGTACCGTCGGTGATGCTGTTTAAACTGTAACACCTTACAATATCTTTTGCAGCGGATCCCATGGCTCTTCAAAATTCTGGAAACGGTTCTAGGATGAATAGGCCTTCCATGACGTCCAATGATTTCTCTCATGATTGTGATTTTGTCAATGATTGTGGTCGCAGCGGTCGTAAACTTATTGCGCAGATGACGTTGCCGTATGAACGCTTGTTTCCGTGGCATTGTCACAAACGGTTGACCAGGTCTTGGGCGATACTTTAGGGATCCTGTCTGATGGAATCGTGATAACAACCGGCTAACTGAACAAGGATGGACATTAAAATACCTTTCAACCTCACGATGGCTAACGGCTGCTTGCAGCATATCAAGTGCCTGATTGCGCATTTCATTGCTTACGCGCGGCATAGTCTTGGTTTTGAAATTTTTCTGTTAGTGGCGTCTATGATTTCACCAACGAAGTTCTTTTATCGCGAAAAACTCCTCTATTACCTTTCCATGTGTTACGAAAAGGCCTGAAAATTTGGCGCGATGCTACTCACAACGCGGAAAAAATGAAAACAGGTAAATCGAGAGAAGGGTTTTAAAAATCAATGCGATGTATGTTGGGTAAATTTGCAATAAAAGTTTTATATGTAATATTTTCTATGAATAAATTAAAAAGAACGAGTGTTACTTTTTAAAGTCCGTCAGTATATATACAAAGTCAAAATTACTACATCTATATATGAGTAAACAGTGTATACTTTGCCTCTGTATGTATGATAAAAAGTAAGAAGCAATCTCCCCTGTTATATTTTAGATCAATTCTTATTTGGCAACTATGAAAATGTCATCTGAAACTTATCTACGAAGTGATATTAATTTTACGATCACATTGCCATGCAGGCCTCTTTGATATGGCATCGCTTCTGATATGAATTTCGAATGAAAATGAAGCAAATATCCTTTAATTCACCTGAAAAAACTTATCTACTCTTCTTTTCCTCTCTCATCGTCTTGATTAGTACACCTATATACCTGCAACTACGTGCCATTGCGGGATGAATGTGTTGATCAAAGCGAAAGAAACGTTCTCCATCAAATGAAACTTGCACTGCGGAAGTATTTATGTGAATGCGCAGAGTGCAACTCTGCAATTACCGTGAAGCGGTATATTAAACAATGAGGAATTTTGTAACAGTTTTAGGAATTTTTCTAATTCTTCTATTCAACAAATAAAAACATGTATTACATTAAACAGCCAGAACCTAGAAATGGTAATAGGGAAGTATTCTCATTCTTTTACAGGGCAACCAGAAGGCCCGAGAAATTATACTGTATCTTACATCATGGTTTTATAATTGATTGTTTGATTGTTTATTGTTTTCCGCTACACTCAGCCATTTTTCAGTTATCTCGTGGCGTCCAGTTTTTGAAGTTGGAGGAGAGAATCCAGATACAATGTACCCGGAAGAGTACACCGAAAACTGGAAAACTTTCTCACATATATCGGCTCGAGCGAGAATCGAACCTGCGCCAACTAGAGGTGAGCGGCCTTGTGAATTTGAGGGCAATGCTCTAACTACTCGGCGACGGAGGCCCCCGTTTTATATTTGTACAAATTATGTAATTCTATATATTTCAATAATCATACTTAATATGTACTTAATGTACTCATATCACGAGTGACGTAGTGTTGTTGAGCATTAACCAATTCTAACAACTACGAACAGAAGTGATACAAACACGCGGACACTCAGTATACTTTTGAATCCGTTACATTCAGCATCGAGCAAAAAGTAGCAATTTCTGTCGCCCTTTACAAAACATGTCAACAATGGGTAGTGTAAAGTACATTTTATTTGCAATTTTATATAGAATAACACTGAGACTGTTTTTCCTTCAAAAGTTCAACTTCATCGGTAAAACAAATTCAAGAATCAAACGAACCATCAGCGTGTATTTCGTATTACGAAATCATAAAATATTGATTTACCCATGCATCACATTTTTATTGTTTTCGATTTAAGGCCCTATTGAACTTGCACAACTCATCTTACCTCCGACGCAACTGGATCGTGGAAGGTGTCTATAGCACAACCGGATGTCAAACATGCGATTTTTCTTTCACAATTTTCGGTTGTGGAGTACCTCGATTGGTGCCTGTGATACATTGACGGGCACGTAGCATCTTTTTTTCAAAAGGAAAGGGGGTGTAGGAGGAGAAAATAATTTGGAAATGTGTATAAAATTCATCAAAAACAATCTTAAAAATCCTAAATCGTCGTGGGGGGGGGGGGGGGGCATTTAATATCTAATTCTAAGGAGTTGGAGCCATTTAATATCTAATTCTACCATGGGTTTTGGGCTTAAGATTTGATTTTTAAATCGTGTTGAAGAAGGGGGGGGGGGGGGGGGGGGGGGACAAGCGCATGGTACATAATAGTCTAATTTAGAGGGTACCGTATGTTCGAAAATTCATAGAGACATACAAAAGACTAATACTTTTCACATTTAAGATATTTAGTTTATAAAATGCATATCACTGCTGACATAATGTAAACGTAACAAAGGTTGCAAACTGTGACCAAGATCAAACTTATCTTACATTGGACATATGTTTAATTCTCAGTAAGAATGAAACGATCGTGTGTCATAATATTTTCATATATCCTGGTAGTTTATTCACAGTTGGAAAGTAAGGGAAATTTCACTTAAGCAAGCATGAATTGTCTCGAATGTTGTATTTTATTATTTTCTTCTATGTTTTATTTTTAGGCTGTCATGTGGGCTGGATGAAGTTGCAGGACAAATGTTATTTTTTCAGTCACACAACAGCCAGCTGGTTCGACGCCGGTGTAAGTAACTGCATTCAGGGATCTCCAACGCTCAATATCATCACGATCGTTGTAAAAAATAATATATTTAATGCGCAGTCGCTCGACGTTTTAAACAAAAAAAAAAATATCTTACTGTAAACAAACTATTCACTAAGTATATCACGCCGCCATCTTGGTTTTCTTTTTTTACCAGCTGCATCTCTTGCGATTTTCGGCGAAAAGATCGATATACAGTACATTAGACCCATACCGTTTAGAAACAACACTGTCAAGGTCTTACCTCTCATATCTTCATGGTTAACTGGAAATAAAGTCTTATTATCAGCTATAATCATCCTCTACTGCTTTTCAAATGCGAAAAAATGATAGAAGGGGGACGGAAGTTGATATGATTATGCAAATGAGAATTCCCTTGCTGATGTACCCTCTGATGTTTGTGCAGGGAAAAGAGGGGTGACACTGAATGTAGGGTAGTGTCCAGCCCTGCAAACAATAAAATTCGGGCACAATTGTGTGGCTGTGGGGCAGACTGGCAAGGGGATTTAGTAAATCTATCGCAGTTACCAAAACAATATTGGGAATGCCCTCCCCCACCTTCCTTTTGCTTTGACTCCAACCAGCTAAGATTTGTCACCCTTTTTGACAACACTGAAAAATTACAGATAAGCAGGAGAGGACATCTGGATGTATAGATGTCACTGTGATCGCTTGAGAGTATCCCTGTGTATACGCTGTGTGGATGTTAATTCATTTGTGAACTTTTATTATGTATGACAGTTACTTTCAACTAATTTTGATACAACAAATGCATGAATAAGTTAAGTTATCATGTTTGACGTTGTTAAAAGAATGAAATAAAGTATAGACCAGTAGATTAGTGTTTAAGATCCATATTACCTCGCCCTCGCTGTCTACATGATCTAGAACATTTAAATCTACTGCTAATTATAATATTTTTAAAAATTTTATCGACCAATGAAAAAACATCTATCCCGAAATTATGTCAACTTCCGTCCCCTTTTTACCAATTTTTCGCATTTGAGAAGCAGGTAGACGATGATTGACAGTTGATTATAGCCGATAAAAGGATTTTATTTCCAGTTAACCATGACGATACGAGATGTAAGACCTTAACAGAGTTGTTTCTAAACGGCTAGGATCTAATTATAATATTATATCGAACTTTTCTCCGCAAATTGCAAGCGATTCAGCTGATGAAAAGAAAACCTAGATGACGGCGTGATATACCTTGGGAATAGTGTTTTTACTGGAAGATAATTTTTTGATGGATATTTAAATCGTCGAGCGCTTGTGACTTAATGCATGGATTCGTAGTGAATTGTTGTACATATCCTGGAAAAAAAATGTTGCGCAAAACACAAGACCAAGGCCAAATATCTCCCAGGTTTTCTTTCCTACCGAGAAACAATAATTTGACTATTTCCCAAGAACCACGCAATTCGAGTTTTATTACCGGTAAATATACCTGTCCTTCTATATAATTTTTAAATTATGTAATAACAAAAACATGCACATAATATTCAGTATTTCTTTGTGTCTATATTTTAAAAACAATATTGACAGCATTTTGTTACATGTCTTTAAACGTCCTCAGTGACTAGCCATATTGAAAGTAAAAAATAACGTCTTGATCACTTACATATTTACACATCATAATGACGCTTAAACCATGTACCAATTCAGTCAGTGATAGTCTGGTTACCCTTGGCTTAATCCAAAGCTTCGTTTGCGAAGCATTATGGGAAAGCTACGGCACCAAGGCTAATTATATGACCGGGAAAGAGTTCGACTGCTTTATGATATGAATCAAAGTACTAAGAGTACTGGTAGTTAGGAACATGAATTATACTTCAACTTGACATTGATCTTGATTGATTTTTTATATATTGTTTAACGTCCCGCTCGAGAATCTTTCACTCATATGGAGACGTCACCATTGCCGGTGAAGTTCTGCAAAATTTAGGTCTATGCTTGGCGCTTATGGTCTTTGAGCAGGGAGGGATCTTTACTTGCTGTGACAAGGGGCCTCGGTTTTTGAGATGTCATCCGAAGGACCGACCCATTTAGTCGCCTCTTATGACAAGCAAGGGGTCCTGAGGATCTATTCTAACATCCCGGATCCCCACGGGACGAAATGTGTTAGTAAAAGTCATCTTCACTGTCTCAGGTTTTTAAGCAGACGATATTTTACGATATTGTAGTAGTTTGATCCTGACCTTTGACCCAATAATCAATATAGGTCATCTTCTTTATAGGTACAAACAGTGCACTAATACTAAATATCAAGCAAGAGGTTCTTTAAATCCTAAACAGAAAACATTTACCGTACAGACAGAACCAAGATTTGGGTCTAAAACAAAGTCCCTTATTTTATAAAGGAGGAATAAAAATAGTAGCAACTAGCAAGTTTTACATGAAAATGTTTATTGCATCTAGATGTAATATGCATCAAGTAAATAGCAAGAAGTGTATCAACAAAAACATCATAAACAAGCACAATACCGGTATTGGATGAGCTTTATTTATCGGATATTTATCTTTTTGCAATATTAATCAAGTAATATCAAACCAGTTCGTAAATATAATCTGTTTTTAAATTGCTATACATTAAAAAGAAATCGTTGTATACTTCAAATTGCACATTCCAATGTAAGCAAAATCAAACGAAATTTTAGTTAGCAAAACCTTTAAAAATAATTCATAGTCTTCATTACAGTTAGAGGTGATATTGGCAGGGAGTGGGACTCTCGATTGTCCCCACTGTCTGTAAATAAAAATAACTTGTAACAAAACCCATCCCAGATCCTATTTATGATCTTCAGAATTCTTTATTAATTGAATTATTCACTTATCATAAGTTACTTTTATAATCATGTAATAATGTATATTTGATATCATGCTTTTATTTAAAAGCAAACATGAGTTGGCATAAGACAACATGACTCAAAATGTTGATTAAAGTAAAGTAAATTAGGTCGAATTTTAAGGTCAAGGAAATGATAGAAAATTGAAGCACGATTAAAATGAGCTTTTCAAAATACATGTACATAATGTGTATATTTAAAGAGCTACAACTGTCTGTCACACCACCACACACTGGAGTTCAGTTTACTTGTTATATACCCAGTATATATGTTTGGCTTTGTTTATTAAATCAGTAAACACAGTGGCATAGATTTAAGATTTTATTATAAGTATATAACTAATACTCAATTTTTAAAATTATTGTTATCATTTTTTCCACTTTGAAATGAAAGAGCATTATCAACTGTATGAATATTTTACTTCTAAAATATTGGAGTGTAAAATGACAGTGCATTTTTTTAACACAGGGTATCATACATGTATGTCTTTTAATTGTACAATTGTGAGCTGTAGGTAAAATTGTCAATTGAACTTATAAGTACATGTAATATATGTAACTTGCAATTTACTTACATGCTCATTGGGAGGAAAAAAAATGTGGTTAAGTCTAATACTTTGCTTCATATATCGATATGTGCAATTACCACGATATTCCATTATCCTTTTATTTATTGATTGAGGAAAGTATGGTTAAAACCTTCCATTCAGTCATTGTGCATATTTGCATGTTAATGTCAAATCTAAAGATTTTCATAGGGGGGGGGGGGGGTGCGGAGGATTTAAGTTGGGGGTTATCGCCATAAAGGTGTTAGCTTTTGCATGAAATGGTGTTATATTTTCAGAATACATTTAACAATTTCCATATTTTGTTCTAAGGTTTTGTTTCAATAACAAATTGCGATATGGCTATTGTTTACCCCTATCACTTTGGTATATTAATTATATTAGTCAGAATTGTTTTCATATCATTTTTATGTAACCCCCCCCCCCCCCCCCCCCGGACAAGGATACATGTTAATGTAATTCTCTTTCTTTCTCTCTCTCAAATCCACTAAATGCAACCACGATATCTCGCCATATTTAAATCAGCTAAGTTTTTGCACATGTACACATACATTTATATTTCTTGAGCTACTGCATCAGTGCATGTATGTCTAGTGTATCAATGTTGATAATATACATATTAGGATTACTGTTTAAATTTGTATCTTTACTAGAAAGCAATAATATGATTTCTACTTTAATGTAATTTTGTTACGAATTTACCGAAATCACCCAATCCGACTTGCAATGTGATATTCCTCTGCGTTGGCTGCTGCACTAGCGTTTGTCTAATGTCCGGTGATCAATTTCAGAGACTTCAGAGGGTGTCTGACACCTGGTAGACTGACCAAGGCGATTGTCGCACAATTTATAAAATCGGAATAAAACATTTTCTCACACTAATTGATAATTGATATTTGAAGAATTTATCTAGAAATATGTACAAGTGAGATTCATTTCAGTGTTGCTGTTTTGAATATTTACATTTGAAATTGCCGATAGTTTGTATGAATTAATACACGGTAACAACTTATAGTTTTCTGAAACGTAAATCAAATTGAGTGATGCAAGATCAAATTAAACATATCTTCATAGAATATGCACCTAACTGATTTTTTCTTAAAAGGTTGACTCATATTCGTAACGTTGGATGTGCCGCGGAATTCAAGTTGCCATGATTCGTACGTGGAATAGCACTTAAAAATTTTCATAAAAAGAATTCAAAAGGTTGCACAAACAAATCGCCAATATTTTGTCAATTTTCCCCCCTATTTCAAACATAGCTGGCGCAAGACTCGATTACGTCCTTGTTGACTTCCGGTGTACATAAGATATAGGATTTTATTGAAAGGGTCAAATTTTTCAGTATTGCATCATAGTGTTGTGAGCCGGGAAGCTCATCCCAAGGGATGATAACCTTCCAGAAAATAAAAAAAACAAACCCAGTGGATCATTTAGATCAAACGTAACAGCGACAACTTACTAAGCGTCATGTGCCATAAACAGGTGACATATATTTTTGCAGAAACTATTTCAGGGGTTGATAAAAACATGCTCTGTAGATCGGAATTTTCTGCATAAAAACACTTGATGCTAAATTTTTAGTTGTTATTAGTAATGTAGTCATCTATTGCAATGATCTTAAAATTTTGATGACTCAAATTTTCCCGGCCCCTTGTCAATTGATTGATTGATTATATATTTTAACGTCCCGCTCGAGAATTTAGACAGGGAAAATTTGAGTCATCAATGCATGAACCGAATATGGTAATTCTTACAGAAAGTTATTGAAGACTTCTTTTGAAAATCAATTTTAAAGTTAACCAAGATCTTCAAAATATGAAAGAACACTTGCTGACATCAGTACGATTACCCCCCCCCCCCCCAACTCCGTCGTCATCATGACTGTAAGAAGGGGATGACTGTAATCAGATTGCACCTCCAAATTACAGTACTATAACTGTAAGGCAGGAAAAATTCCTAGAATGCGTTTTTTGATGACAGCATTGTTAATTAATTTTAACACTTTACTTTCATTATAAATTTTGCTACAATTGTATATTTAAAAAAATGCATTTACACTCCAGGGAAAATGGAAGTTTGGATTCTTTAAAACATGAAAGGTTAACTAACATTATTCAATCTCGTAATTCCTATAGAAAATACAAATCAAAGGGATTGGCAAACACAGACCCCTGGTCATACCAGAGGTGGGACCAGGTTCCTAGGAGGAGTAAGCATCCCCTGTCGACCAATCACACCCGCGGTGACCCCTATATTCCGATCAGGTAAACGGAACAATTAGTATGAAACACATCAGACAGCATTTGACTAAATGGTAAGTTATACTGGCAAACTAGATCGTTATAACGACCATAAAATTTGCGAAATACTGACTTTAGACGAGACTGTACAAACCCCTGTCACATCAACTTCTTTGTCAGTAGCCCGCCTCGATTTAAAAACTGATCATAAGCAGAACAAGCTTGGGAGATATAAACAGGTGATTATGAAATATTGCCACAGGGAAGTTGACGGTGGAGAAATTAAAATCATCCCGTTGTCATAAATTTGAGTTGTTAGTTTGCCGCCGACATCTATTTTCAGTAAAATATCTAAGTATGATGCAGAAGTGGAAAACTCTGTGGTGTCTTTTATTTCAAGCTCACTGGGATATATCGAATCAACATATGAATGAAAATGATCATTGTTAATAGACAAAACGTCGATGATATATCTAAATGTCAAATTGAAGGCCACAGCAAGAGATTTTTTCTTCTCGTCTAGAAGTTTTTGAATGAATTCTGCTTCGTAACAATATAAAAATAGGTCAGCTAACAAAGGAGCACAA
Organism: Ostrea denselamellosa; assembly: GCA_024699665.1. Classification (NCBI taxonomy): domain Eukaryota; kingdom Metazoa; phylum Mollusca; class Bivalvia; order Ostreida; family Ostreidae; genus Ostrea; species Ostrea denselamellosa. The sequence continues at coordinate 2,426,893 of JAMZEH010000002.1, forward strand.
TTCGTGCCAATGAGAATTGCAACAGACTGTTGGAAGACCTGATCATCAAAGACTACTACAGTATTGTCAATGAGGAACTGGTAGCAGACAAAAACTTTATAGATCTCTAATCCGATCCAAGTTAGATTATGGATGTATAGTTCATGGATCTGCTAGGAAATCGTATCTCCAAGCCTTAGATGCAATTCATAACCAAGGTATACGTATCTGCTTAGGAGCTTTCCCAACCTCTACCATAGATAGCATCTATGTAGAAACAAACGAAAAGACCAAAGTCATTAAACCACTTGGATTGAGACTCCAAAAATATATTAAAGACTCTAAAATAGATTTAAATGTTATTTCTGAATTGCAAATTCCAACTATCCCAATTTGGGAACTTTCAAAACCTACTTTTAATTTAGAGCTATCGAAAGACAAAGAGTTAGAGACAAACTCACTTGAATTCATTCAAAAGTTTAAAGAATTGAAAGACAGTTTTTCAATCCCAAATGAAATTTACACAGATGGATCAAAAGACAAAAATAAAGTTGCCTCCACTGCTGTTCATAGAAATGATATCTTTTCCGTGCGTTTGCCGGATAACAGTTCAATTTTTACAGCTGAAGCAAAAGCTATTCAATTAGCAATTAATTTCATAAACAGCCAGAACACAAAAAACATGTTATTTATTCCGATTCCCTCTCTTGTCTTCAAGCAATTAAATATTGTAAAATTGACCACTCGTATATTTATAACATTTTGAAAGAAAATATGGTGGTAAAATGTCGAGGGTATAATGTAGTGTTTTGTTGGATACCAAATCATATTGGGATACGTGGAAACACTAAAGTTGATAGTGCTGCAAAGCAAGCATTACAATTACCAATTACTGATTTTAAAACTCCTTACACAGACTTTAAAACTTTAATTACAGAATATGTAAAACATTTGTGGCAGTCTGATTGGGATGATAAGGTAAATAATAAGCTACACGATATTAATCCTGTAGCTAGTAAAACACAACATAGTGTTCTTAAAGGTCGAGATGAAGTAGTTATTACTAAATGTAGAATAGGACATTCGCGGATGACACATTCGTTTCTTCTACAAAGGGAAGATCCACCTGAGTGTGTCTTCTGCCAATGTCCTCAAACAATTAAACATATTTTATTAGAATGTGGAGATACAGCTCTGATAAGAAATACTTATTTTGATACGCAGTCTATGAAAGATTTTTTTTAAAAATGTTGATTTAAATAAAATTTTTGGATTTCTACATGAAACTGGTTTTTATCAAAAGTTGTCAAGAAAAAATTGATTGTACAAAATCATAACTAGATGATGATGGTTTTTATACACAGTGATATCTAAACATTTTTAGTATCATATTTTAACATGTTATCAAATAGCATTTCTTTTTAAATAAATAATGCTTTTATAACATACCTTTTCATTGATATAGAATCAGCCGCAGGATAGCTGAAAGATTGCTCAAGCGGCTATAAGCAAGAAACAATCAATCAATCAATGAGGAACTCTAACATCTTCTAAATATCAACTTCAGAGTAGTTGCAGCTGGAGTCAAAGTGGTGTTTAACAAAATAATTTTTGGGATGACCAATCACTAAATATGAATATTTCCTATTACCATTTTGGTTTACGAAGCAACTGTTTATGATGATAAAAAGTCTAGTCTTTACTTCATCTTGAGGTATGGCGGTGTAAGGAGTTATAAAATCATACTTTTTAATGTTGTGAATTTGAAAAAAGTTTCGTGATTTCAAATTCAATACAAGTTCTATAGAATGTTTAGGAATCCACATTTGAGTAACACCACTTCTGGCATATGTAGTGGCACAGTACATTTGAAGTTTCTCCTTCACAGCAGTTAATATTTCCGAAAGGAGCAAAGATAGGGGTTTGGTAGAACGTTTACTGGATTCAGCAATGTATCTTTGTTCATATGACATTATTCAAAAAATGCAATGAGATTGTCAAACTTTAATAACTTAATCAATGTGTGCATTATCATGGTTATTTTGTTTTGTCATGTTGATTAACTGACCCACGGAGATACAGTCCATTACGTCAAAGAAGTGAATACCTGTTCTAGCCTATTTAACCTTAAATTTGTCTGTTGACGCAAACGAGGGGGGGATTCATCTCACGGGATTAAGATACGAGGGCAAGTCAATAATTAACCAGCCTAAGTTATTTCCGGTTGAGATCGTCCTCTTCGTTTTCGATGTAATTGCCCTATAGTGTGATGTACTTCGTCCAACGGTGTTCATGTGCCATCAGCCCAGAACTGAAAAAGTCAGGGTCCTTTCCATTGACCCACTCCTTAAATGCCGTCACAACTTTTTCGTCAGACCGGAAATGACGTCCAAGGATATCCTTTCTCAAATTTGGAACTAGGAAGAAGTCGCTAGTGATTAGGCAGGATGTGATATTAATTCATACTCGTTTTGTTCTACAGCATCCATTGCAACTTTGCGAGTGTGGACTCTCACGTTGTCCTTTTGCAGCAAAACACCTTTTGAGAGTTTACCTCGGCGTGTTTCATGGATGGCGTTTCTCAGCTGATCTAGCAACTTTGCATAGTACATTCCAGTCATTGTACATCTCTTGGACGTTTTATCCAACATAATTGCACCTTTTGCGTCCCAAAATACTGTGGCCATCGCCTTGCCAGCAGATGGTTGCGTCTTGAACTTCTTTGGCCCTACCCACTGACGACTCTGACCTTTATTTTATGGCTCATAATAATGAACCCAAGTATCATTTACAGTCACCAGACGCAAAAGAAAATAATCTTTTGACCTAATACGCTTCAACAAGGCGTTGCATTTTAATACTCTGGTTGTTATTTGCTCATCGCTAAGGGATTTCGGGACCCAGCTGGTTGGTAGCTTCGACATTCCAAAACGATCATTGAAGATTGTTGAAACGCAACCATGTGATGTGCCTAATGTCTGCGCTATTTCATCCAAATAATTTGCAAATCAGAGTGTACCAGATTCCGGACTTTGTTACACATTTCTTCGTCGGTAATATCCAGTGGGCGTCCAGACCTGGCGTCATCTTCTAAAGACTTTCTACCGCGTTTGAATTCCCCTACCCAGAATATAACCTGAGGATAAGATGGTGTACAAGACCCATAAACATCGGTAACTCGTCGTGTATTCCCTTGCCTGTTTTACCTTTTACATACAAGTATCGAATTACACCACGGTACTCAACTTTAGATGAAAAGCATGCTTTTGCATCATTAGCCATGTTTGACATTCAATATCTTATTAAAGAATGACTCGATACGCGTGTAGTTTTGTACCCAGGTATAAAATATGTATTGAAACAATGCACAAAAATCGTAACCGTCTCGTCAACCGCAAATAAGTTAGGCTGGTTACTTACTGACTCGCCCTCGTATTAATGAAATGTTTAAAAATAAAGTTTCTATTATATCTATCCTTAGTCTTAGCCTTCACATCTACTTTTATCAAAATTAATCACAATTTCATAAAGCTGTAAATTTGTCTAAGTGAAATATTTACAAATTTCACTATTTGATACGAAACTTAAAGAAATCTTTAGAATTAATGTTTTGTTATAAATCGGTATGTGCTATTTGCGAAATATGCATTTTAGGCGCTGACCCTCTTTTCAGTTGATGTAAACACAAGTCCTAAATACCTATACTGTCTGATCTGTTTTTAATATCTTCATTATTGTCCATTGCATTATATTTTTCAGTATTCATTCCAATCTGATGCATGATCACTCTAATTGAAAAGCATAATACATTTAATAATAAATTATTCATACGATGAATTGGCATGATACATTAAAGCATAATAAATTCTTATCATACAAGTATAAACACGGGTCAAAATATGTACATCCGTATCGTACAAGCTAGCAAAAAGATACATGTAAGGTAATTAAAGGCGGCATGGATTTATAATTATCAGTTGAAATAGAACTTAAATTCTCTTAATTGTGTTATTGTAAAGCTCAATAAAAATGATTTTGAATCATTCTTGCACAACAATTGGGGTAGTAATCTCGCAGCAATTTAAGTGATATAAAATATCACACGCCAATAACCTGTTAAATGTGAAGTTATGGGTCAAGAGTGATATACATATACCTTCTCTATAATGTAATTGTATAGATAAATTGTATATTAATTCTTATAACACATTGCTCCTTACGAAAATATTAACTGCTCTGAGAGAGAAACTTCAAACGTAATGTGCCACTACATATGCCAGAAGTGGTGTTAATCAAATGTGGTTTCTTAAAAATTCTAAAGAACTTTTATTAAATTTGAAAACACAAACTTTTTCTCGAATTCACAACATTAAAATATATGGTTGTACAACTCTACACCACCGTACCTCACCATAAATTAAAGTCTAGACTTTTTGACATCATACACAGTTGTTTCGTTAATCAAAATGGTAACAGGAAATATTCATATCTAGTGATTGGTCATCCCAAAAGTTATTTTGTTAAACACCACTTAACCTCTTCTGTGACCTTCAATTTAACATTTAGATATAGCGACGACATTTTGTCTATTACCAAGGATCATTTCCATTCATATGTCGATTCGATATATCCCAGTGAGCTTGAAATAAAAGACACCAAAGAGTCGTCCGCTTCTGCTTCGTACTTAGATATTTTTCTGAAAATAGATGCCGGCGGCAAACTAGCAACTCAACTTTATGATAAACGGGATGATTTCAATTTCTCTATCGTCAACTTCCCTGTGGCAATATTCCATCATCACCTTCATATGCTGTTTATATCTCACAACTGATTCGATACCCAAGAGCTTGTTCTGCTTATGATCAGTTTTTAAAGAGAGGCGGGCTACTGACAAAGAAGTTGATGTGACAGGGGTTTGTACAGTTTCATCTAAAGTCAGCATTTTATGGTCGTTATAACGATCTAGTTCGCCAGTACAACTTACCATTAAGTCAAATGCTGTCTGATGTGTTTCATACCAATTGTTAGGCTATCCTTGGCACACTGATTCTGACTACGAAATGTTCTGTTTACCTGATCCGAATATAGGGATCATGGGGTGTGTGGCCGGTCGACAGGGGATGTTTACTCCTCCTTTACTCACAGGGACATTAGAAATCCTTTAATTCACAGAACTTGGGAACATTTGAATTTGGATACAATTTAGTGCAGCCCTGCTATTCTTGAAAAGACTTTGCTTTCATCAATTTTCTGCATGTTCCCATATGAAACTATAATTTCCTATTATGACCCCATCCTATCCATGAATTGAACTTGAATTGAATTACCTACTGATACCTGCATATTGATATGATTAATCATGACCCTACTGTTGTTGAAATGATGTTTTTCCATGCATTCTTAAATAAAACTTTGATTCCTAATGTGGTCACAACCCTGTACAAACTTTCCCCACGACTTAAACTTAATTAAGAAATAATGAAATAAATTATATACTGTGTGGTGAATTGTATTCATTATACTCGTGAGATTTTCATCTTTATCATTTTCAAGAAAAGAAGAAAACTGGTAACAAGTGTCGTTTAAATACATACAAAATGCATATATTTTTTTTTTTTAGAATTTCACTTTCTGTTCAATCATTTCGTCTCTCGGAAATTTAATTAATAGCAATCGCACATTTTCTGGCAAGCTGGAAAAGAATTTCATTTCCAGAGTTTGCCACAAATTCGTGGTAACTTTCTAATGTACTAGCATTCTTTGTTGAGCCCATTTTAATGTTTATGTGTATTCGCTTATTATTCTGAGTCCCTGATTGGAGAACCATATCAATCAGCGAGTTGCATGACCTTTATGGTCATGAAAGTAATTGCAATAGGCGCTTTCGCCTAAACATCGTAACTAAACTTAGGGAAATAATTAGAAATTACTACAACAGTATGTTACGTAACATGTAATATTTGGCATAGTGTCTTTATCAAGCCACTTGCTCTTTTTTGTGAAGGTGAAAAAGTGAAAACGCGGAGGCGACGGGACAAATTTAAACTAATTTAGCCCTTGCACTCAATCCATCTTTTGCCATTGGAAGTTGTCGGTACGCCTGTAAAACCAGAGCAACAAAGTAAATTCAAACCAACATTTTCACTTTCCAGTCTATACTTTCAATTTCATGCCATCGGATAGCAAAGGCACTTCTATCTGGAAAGCCGCCCGCGTGGCGCAGTGGTTAGAGCGTCGGGCTCAAAGATCTGATGATCCTTGAGTCGGGGGTTTGAATCCCACTGTGGGACGTGGGTGCCGGTCTTTCGGATGAGACCGTATAAACCGAGGTCCCGTGTCGCAGTAGGTGTGGCACGATAAAGATCCCTCCCTGCTCAAAGGCCCTGAGTGCCGAGCATAGACCTAAAATTGCAGCCCTGTCACCGGTAATGGTGACAGCCGCCGGATAGCTGAAAAATTGCTCAGGCGGCTATAAACAAACAAACAAACAAAAATCTATCTGGAAATAAAGTGATGACGTATGTATACGAAGAATGAACACAAGGCACCCTAGCTTCAAATAACATCGATTGATACCCTCCTGAGAATATCGGTCTCTTGTGTTTCCATGAAACATGCAATACAAGTGTATTTACTACCTTACTACATTCTCTTCTATGATAGTTACCTACAAAGACATGCATAGGCATATCTGCAGTTCTTACTTTTAATCTCCTCAAATAGCGACAGATTATGACACAATCTGAAAGTCTGAAAGTTATCACTAGAAAGCTTTATCGCATGAATTTTTCTTCAATCGAAGTAATGGACATTTATTTTATTACTTGCTTTCTTTTATAGGAGGCGTGTACACAGTTCCATTCCAAGCTAGCAGAACCCAGAACAGATGCAGAGTCTAACTTTCTTAAGAGTCATAGCCAGGCCCTAAGTAAGTACAAATCATTAATTATACTTCAAAATATTTCTGTAGTATTCTGGATTTATAAACTATTTTGAAAGTTGTTGTATTAGCTTATTCAGCAGAAAATGCAAACGATGCTGACTTCCGAAGTCCCGGGAGAGGAAGGAGAGGGGGAATGAATTCTTACAAGCAAACGAGAGGGAGGGGACAAGCAAGGGAGGGGACAAGCAAGCTAGAGGGAGGGGACAACTATCTTTAAGGCACACGCAATAGTTGTATTTTATTCATTTAAGTTTTCATCTATGGGAAACATTTCTATACAGAAAACCTTGATTGATAATTTTTTTATTACGATTTCCTGTTTAAACAGATGTAAACATGTGGATTGGAATATCGGACATTATTGAAGAAGATCGATGGGAGTTTTCCTCTACACAAGAAGTCGTAAAGAACACTGAATTCGGTCCTGGAGAACCTAATGCTCACACCGCACAAAACTGTGTGGCTCTCTGGAAAGATTTCCATGGAATGTGGGCGGACCATACATGTACAGAACGTCTGAATTTCATCTGTGAAGCGGATGTTGTGTAAGATATGTTTGCATTTGAATACTAGTATCTACATGTTGTTTGTTGTTTTCTGCAACACTCAACAATATTTGAGTTATCTGGTGGCGTCCAGTTTTTAATTTGTGGAAGAGAGAACCAAGATACAATGTACCCGGGGATATACCAACAAACTTCCGAAAGAAAACTGGTAAACTTTCTCACATATATCAGTGCGAGCGAGAATCCAACCCGCGCCGACTAGAGGTGAGATGCCTTGTGATTTTGAGCGCAGTGCTCTAACCACAGAGGCTCCAATACTGGTAAATAAAGAAAATTTCAGGGATGTCTAAATTCCGCGGAACTCAGAAGAAAAGTGGTTAAAAGGGGAAGAAAACACCCACATAGACATAGATTTCTGTCACTTTAGATCAAATCCAAAGTGTTTCACCTTTTCGAAAATTAAACCAGTCCGAAGATTTTCTCTGAAAAGAAGAAAAATCACACCCATGATATTTAAGTCTACTTCTCAGAGTGAGAAAATAAATTACATCAAATTTCTTGTCTACATATATCTTAGCCAGCTTTAATATCGAAATTGGTAGTCCTATCAATTCATACAATATATCAGGCATAACTATGAAGGAGATATGAAAAGGTGAAGATAACGAGCAGTGATCAATTTCGTACATTTCATAAAAATGCAATTAAGAGTAGGGCAAACACGGATGCCTGGAGTCTCAAATTAGCCCTCAGACTCTTCGGTCATTTCACAATCTTACGTCATCAAAGAGTTATTTTCAAATGTTTAAGCCATCACTTTGCAGTGGAGTAAGATCAGAACAATCAAATGTCATTTTTAAGCGGTCTTTGTTTAATTATGACCGTTAAGGCAACCAGTTGCGGTAGGTCAGTGGTAGAGCGTTCGCTTCGTAACTGGGAAACTGACCCCCTCTCGTGTCATGATTACGTCAAACCTATAAGTTATAAACATAGGTAGCGATTGCTCCTTCGCCGAGCGCTTGACATTTATTACTAATACCTCCCATTTTGACTTTAGATGATTATTATTTTTGTGACCTTTCAATTTATATAATGTTCGTTTTTATATTGCCCTTGTTTTACATGTTAAGCGCTTTAGAGTAATTATATAATTAGATAAGGCGCTATACAAAAATAGTATAATAATAATTTATAAATGGGAATCACCGATCTTTAAGATATGACTTAAAAACGGAGGTCCCTTGTTGCGACTGGCGTTGGCTCGTTACAGAACACTGAGCATAGGTCAAAATTTGTGGCACTTAACCTACAGCTAGTCACGTCTGAATATTGATTGCAAAATGCTCGACGGGACGTAACCAACGACTAAACAACCGGAAGGCGCATGGACTTTTTACGTTGTGTAATTCTCTCAAAAAACTAACATACTTTTATTGTCCTGAACAAAATATAGCTCTTTTGCGGTAGTGATCTTTTTTCATCGTAGATCTGATCTCCGGGAATGTCATTGGTTAACGTTGTGGGAAATAAATATCATTGGATAACATTGTTTCCGTAGATCTGGTTAAATGGATTTCATAGATTGTCGTTGTTACCATGGATTTGGTTCAATGAAAGCCATTGTTTAAGATAATTACTGCGCATTTGTTTATGCGATTCACTGTACGTGGTTTATTATAGTCACGTGTGTCATATATCATCACGTCTTGAAAATTCACACATGATAGGAATTTAGGCAAACGGCCCATCGGGCCTGTATGTCACTTTTAACAGTTCAACATTGAACATAAAATATACAGGCATGGTGTTTGTTATATAAAATAAACTGTCTGTAATATGATATCTTTTATTGTAGATCTGAATCCGGGTCTCTCGTAGGATGAACACTGCTATATAACGAGTCATATTAACTCAAGATATGAAATAAAGAACAGCAGTAATTTATTTTCTCTATGTTCCATGTTGCTTTCAATCAAAGGTTATTATTGCACGTTGTATAATGTAAATCTATACAGTCCTTAGTCACAAAGATGTTTGGTTTGAAGCAGAAGTAATAATAGCCCACATTGTATAATTCACTTCTCTTTTAACACAATGTTTTATCGCAGAATATTGCAGTGACAAACTCTCTGTAGATGGTCTGTTCAAAATTCCTATTAGTTATTCAGACAGTTAAGATAAACGCGACAACCATCCTTCTGATCGATAACGTATACGGATATCGACAAGTTCTATAGTTACTTGTAGTTTGTCGTGATTGATTGATTGATTGATTTCCACGACACTCATCAATGTAGCTGTATGGTATGTATATTCGAAAGCACAGCAAATACAAACGATGCTTAGGTATAAAAATTGAAATAGTTTTCCTGGGATAAAAAACAATAAAACGGCCTGCAACCTTTTGTATTGTATCTCGGTGTTGGTCATAATGTGATTTATTTTATTGTCTTACTGAATTGAATTGTATGTCAATACGCAAGACCTTGTTCTTCTTATGATCAGTTTTTAAATCGAGGCGGTCTACTGACAAAGAAGTTGATGTGACAGGGGTTTGTACAGTCTCGTCTAAAGTCAGCATTTCGCAAATTTTATGGTCGTTATAACGATCTAGTTTGCCAATACAACTTACCATTAAGTCAAATGCTGTCTGATGTGTTTCATACCAATTGTTAGGCCGTCCTTGGCACACTGATTCTGACTACGGATTGCTCCGTTTACGTGATCGGAATATAGAGGTCACGGCGTTTGTGACCGGTTGACAAGGGATGCTTACTCCTCCTAGGCATCTGATCCCACCTCTGGTATGACCAGTGGTCCGTGTTTGCCCCTCCCTCTGATTTGTATTTTCTATTGGAATTACTAGATTGAATATTGTTACTTATCTTAGCCCTTTCTTGTTGTTATGTCGTATAGTGTTAGACACTATTTTGTATTGTTTTGTGTGAAGCTTCATTGAATAGTGTGGTTGGTTGGCGATTTGTTTAACGTTCCGTCGAGAATTTTTGACTCACCAGTTGAAGGTAAAGTACCACAAATTAGGCCTATGCTTAGCGTTTAGGACCGTAGCAGTGAGAGTTCTTTAACGTACCAACGCCTGTCGCGATACGGGACCTCCGTTTTCATGGTCATATTCAAAAGACCAGTGATTCTCACTTTTAAATGCCGAGCGCTTGGTGAAAGAGCAATCAATGGTAATGTTCACAACTTATGGGTTTGACGTGACCATGGAACGAGAGGGGGTCGTACTTATGACTTCCCCGTTACGAAGCAAACGCTCTAAATCAGTTTTCTTTATTGAAAAACAGAACCAGCCATCTCAAATTAATGTATAACCAAACATTCATTCTTTTCTTTTCATTATTTGCAGAGGTGGAAACCCAGAAATTATCGGATGAAGTATTTGTTACCAACATGCTTCTATGGTGTTTATTTAATACACCTTATCTCTTTATTGCGTTTTATCATGAATAATACGTGTATATGGTATTGACGACTATGATTGGACGAAACATTCTCTTCGGTTTTGTCTTTATTATTCATGATATTAAAACAACAAAGAATATTAACATTTCCATTGTTTTTACCTTTGATATCTTTGAATTGTGATCTTTCAGGGTTATCTTGTTTGAAGTCATGATTTCGCAAATTGTACGATTTTACGGTCGCTATAATGACATGTTTGCGATTACAAAGTGTCTCTGGGACATATGTTGAATGATTTGTTTCATACCCTTTGTTAAACTGTCATTTTTCATACTAACTTTGACTACGGGTAATCTCGTATATCTAATTTCGACTAAGGGCTCACGGCGGGTGTGACCGTTCAGCAGAGGATGCTTACTCCTCCATGGCACCTGATCCAATCTTCGTTTTGTCGGAGGTCCGTGTTGCCCTACACTCGAACTCGTATATGTTTTCGGAATTTATGCTTAACACATTGTTATCTTCACTATTCGATATTCCTCATGAATGCGTAGCGGTTCTAAATAATGCGCGTATAAATACAGTTAAATTTAGTATGTCTTTTAAAGAATAGAAATTCCACCAAAAACGAAAGTAGAAGGTGTGTTATTATTGGTCTGAATCCCCATAATAAATAACGAGCAGAATTCAATAAGAAAGACAATTTGAAAGTAATGAGATTTATTTAAAATAATTTATTTTTAGAAAAAAATATATCGATAACAAAGTACTAACTACAATAATTGTAGAGATAAATCCACATACAAAAATTATCACAAGTAATTTCAGAACTCTCCCAGTTGAATAAAAAAATCGCCAGCGCTCAAAGGTTTTGTCAAACAGAGGTTAAAGGCGGCACATACCTCACGATGTATTTACACTAAGAATGAACTTTCTAGACCAATCCTGAAGGGCACGGTTATGAAATCTTGGTAGCTAGACAAGTGTTACGTGATCTTTCAAAACATCGTATTTACCCTCTACACAGCACCTGTTTTAGTGTAAACATATTACGCAACACAAACAAGCTATTTGACACGATAAACAATATACAAACAAATAAACTTCGAAACATTTTTGTAGAAGCTTTTTGATGCATGAATCGTCGTAGTTCGCACCCTCGTGTATTTTCAAAATAAAGTGTTGAATGCTGTCTGATGTATTTCACATCAATTGTTAGGCCATTATTTTCATTTTGATTACGAATTACTCCATTTGCCTGTGCTAACGGCAGGTGTGGCCGATCAACAAGGGATGTTTCATCCTCATAGGCACCTGACATCACCTCTGGTGTGTCCATGGGTCCGTGTTTGCCCTAATTTTAATTACATAATTTTAATGGGATATTACTAACTTATCTGAAGATTTCGACTGTCATTGCAGATACACCTGACTGTTACCGTGACATATTCAAATGTGTATGTATAGTTCCCAACATTTAAATCGGAGCTTCCTCCATAAACCAAGTGATTCAAATTAATTAAATTCGCCCAGAGTAATAGTGGAGAATGTCGTACAATACAAAACTTCTTATATCAGCGAACGTATACTTGAGTGCATTTTGTTTATAGGGATCTTTGTCCTTAGTATTTCATTATATAAAGGTAAAAGGTTAATCTGAAAAGCGTACGATTACACCAATTAAAATTAGAATGAAACAGACAGGAAACCACACATTTCGGAGACATTTTTGTAAAACAACTCAACTTCATGACGAACGGGATGGTTTCAATTTGTCCATCGTCAACTTTCCCTCTCTATGTGGCAATATCCCATTATCACACAAACAGGGGTTACCATAGACAGGTGTGGCATTTGCCTTAATGCTTTAAGGTATGCGTAACATTAGACCAGTTAATGTAACATGCGTATCTCATAGTGTGTATTTGAATGTGTTTGTATGAGAGAGAGAGAGATAGAGAGAGAGAGAGAGAGAGAGCACCTTTATTCCAGCAATTCATAGACATGTATAAGGTTTTCCATTTTTATTTGATACAAAAATATGCCTAACAAATTGAAAGTTTACGTATTTTAATTATTTAAGTATGAATGTTAGAGGTTTTTTTTTTATTGTTAAGCAATCAAAAGCGTAAGGAAGTATTTGATTGAATAAGAAATAAGAAATACATATATCATATGTTTCAAGAAACACATAGTACACCTGAGGTTGAAAGGTTATGGAAGTCAGAATGGGGACACAAATCAATATTTAGTAGTAGTTCTGCAGGTGTTGCTATCATGTTTCAATTTAGAGTTCATTATTTACTCTTTACTGAATGATTCGTCTGGTAGATTTTATTATTTTAGATATGACAGCATATGATGCCAGATTTTCGTTAGTTAACTTAGAAGGTCATACTTTGGATAGCCCAGATTTGTTTTTCAAAATATTCTTACTGAGGTAACTAAGCTATAAAATCAGTCAGTTGGTTTTGACTGGATTGTTGTTCAAGATAAAGATAAGAACACATTCTATGTAAAAGAATTAAACAATTCAGACCCATGAAAATATTAACTATAAAGGTAGAACAGGAAATTTGTGATCCGTCCGGTCGACAGAGGATGCTTACTCACTTAGGCACCTGATCTCACCTCTGGTATGACCAGGGGTCCGTGTTTGTCTATCTCTCTGATTTGTATTTTCTGTAGGAATTACAAGATAAGATTGAATACTGTTGGTTATCTTGGCCTTTCATAGCCGATATGGAATGACGCAGCAAACATTTCACCTGGAGGAGATCAAAACCAGTAATTCAATCTAGAATTGATTATTTTCTACTTTCAAACTGTATATTTAGTAAAGTGCTCGACACTAAAACTATTATAGGTTATAATAGATAATTTTGCTTTTTGGTTTTTTGGTTTGTTTTTTTTTGTTTGTTTGTTTGTTTTGGTTTTTTTTTTATTTTGGTTTTTTTGGGTTTTTTTGTTTTTTGTTTTTTGTTTCTTTTGAAATTCAAAACAAGTGATAGTAAAAGGGAAAGAGCTACTGAAAATTTAATTCTCAATTATCATTAGAAACTGGATATATTGAAAAGGTGAAAGAATGCATCAGGGAAACAGTAGAAGAGTGTATGGTATATGGTGACTTGGAACAAAAGGAAGATATAAAAGTTGGAGTTAATGATCAGTTGTTTGGGGAGATTATGAAAATGTAAGTTCGGTCCGTTTTAATAGGATATTCATCAATAAGAGAATAAAAATGGAATCAGCAGTCAATGCACCAGGACAAGCAGAAGATTTAAAATTACCTGAAGAAAAGCAGCAAGCATTGCAAAATTCAAGGGCTATCTATGCTGAAGGTTTAATGTTAAAATCACAAGCTACTTGGTATGAAATAGGGAGGAGGGGGAGGATTCGTGATATATCTGCAAATTGGAGAAAAAAAAACTTTGTAAACAAAACTATATCTGAAGTTATGGGCTCAGATGGCAACCATATTACAGAACAAAATCAGATTCTAGCAGAGCAAGTGATATTTTCTCTCAGATTTATACAAAAGTAAGAGAAGTTGATAATCAAACAGTCCTCTTTTTTAAAACACAATGTTAGATTAACAAATTTACAGAAGGGAAAATGTGAAGGTCTGCTGAAACTACAGGAGTGCAGTGAAGCAATGAAAGATATCAAAAATAAAACACCATCAGGTTCAATTTATCTCAGTTTCAATCCCAAGGTATAATAACTTGTTTTACCAAAGAAGAGAAAGCTATATAACAAACTGGTGACCCATTTCATTACCAAATGTAGATTACAAAATTGCTTCTAACAAGTACCATAAGTGACACTCAGAAGGGGTTTATTAAGGGAAACTTTATTGCTGAACACCCGCTCTATATATGATTTGATAGATTATCTAAAAAGGAAGAATCAGCCAGGATAATTATTGTACTAATTTTGAGGAATCTATTGTAAAATATTTTCAAACACTCTACACTTCTACTACCAGTTGTTTTATTAACAACGGAAATTTATCTAAATTCTTTAGTCTTGACTAGGTTATAGACAAGGAGATCCATTGACACCATACATCTTTATTATTACATTAGAGCTGTTGGCAATATCGCTGAACGAAAATAGAAATATTTATGATACAGGCATAACTTTGGCTGGAAGAGAAAACATATTGGGACAGCATGCGAATGACTAATTTTTAACGTTAGATGGAGGAGAAAAATCACTTGGAGAATCTATGAGAATTATTGATATGTTTAGAATTATTTCAGGACTACGTTTAATTATTTTCAAAACTCAAGCAATTTGGTTGAGCAGTGAATCGGGTTCAACTAAAAATTGGTCTGATGAACTAAAAGCAAGTTGGGGACATAACAATTTTAAACTCGGAACAATATTTACAAAAAATCTGGAAGATGTGACTTTGTGTAATTATCAATCTAAAATCAGTGCCATTAAAAATTGTTAGGTTTGTTAACTAAACAAGATTTAACCCAATAGGTAAAACCAATCATCAAATCTTTAGCTCTCTAAGCTTATACTATTATTTTCATTGCCTGACCCACCAAAACAACTACTAGAAAAGTTGAATAAAATATTCCTTAACTTTACTTTGAGATGTTAAAAAGAAATAAAATCGTAGGAAATTATGTTAAAAGGGGACTAAATATGGTACATATTGAATGGTGAAGTTAACAATGTGTAAATCGTAATTATAAATCCCCAAGACATATACAAGTTCGAGTGTTGGGCAACACTGACCTCCGACAAAGCGAAGGTAGGATCAGGTGCCATGAAGGAGTAAGCATCCTCTGCTGAACGGTCACACCGCCCTTAGTCGAAATTAGGTATAGGGGATTACCCGTAGTCAAAGTTAGTATGAAAAATGACTGTCTAACAAAGGGTATGAAACAAATCATTCAACATATGTCCCAGAGACACTTTGCAATCGCAAACAAGGTCATTATAGCGACCGTAAAATTTGCGAAATGGTGACTTCAAACGAGATTCGTTATAACCCTGCAACATCAACTTTTTTTGTCAGTAGCTGACCTCGATTTAAAACAATTCTCATACGCATGGCATGCTCTTGCGTATCGAATCAACTGGGAGATATACACACCATAAGCAGGCGAAAGTGGTGTATTACTACACAGATATGGAAAGTTGGTGATTGCAAAGTTGAAGTCATCACGCTTGTCATATATTGTAGTTGTCAGTCTGCCATCAGAGTCAATATTAAGTTAAATATCCAAATATGAAGCAGACATGTCAGATTCTGTAGTGTCCTTTATTTCGAGTTCAACAGGATATATCACATGGACATAATTATGAAAATTATGATTGTTGATTGATAAGACGTCATCGATATATCTATATGTATGGTTGAAAGACATGGCAAGTTTTTTTGTTTTTATCCTGTAACAGTTTCTGAACAAATTCCGCTTCATAAGAATATAAAAATAAGTCTGCCAAATAGGGAGCACAATTAGTACCCATGGGAATGACAATATATTGTTGGAAGACTTTGTCTCCAAAACTACGTAAATGTTATCTACAAGAAAGCCAAGCATACTCTTAACGTCTGCTGCAGAGTACTTGTGCGGGCTATCGGAGTGGTGTCTAACAAAATATGTACCTTGTTTCCCAATCACTAGAAATTGGTATTTTTGAGTGCCATTTTTGTTCAAAAAGCAATTATCTATTATCTGAAAAAGTCTAGATTTTAATTTATGGTGAAGAATTGTTATATAAAATGTGGAGAAATCATACGTTTTGATGCTGTCAATTTTAGAAAAATCCTGAGACTTTAGATTTTCCAAACGTTCTTTAGAGTTTTTGAGAATCCACATCTGATTGACCCCACTTCTGTAATATGTAGTGGAACAGTATTTCTGAAGTGACTCTTTAATAGCTGTTAGCAGTTTAGTTAGTAATAAAGATAAAGGCTTGGTAGAGCAGTTACTGGAACCAGCAATGTACCTTTGTTTGTAAGGATTTTTATGTAATTTCGGAATCCAATACAGGTATGGTAATTCAAACTGATCCTGATTCTTAAGAATGTCGAAAGTATTTAAAACTGAAAGATGATTATGAAGAATTTCATCCTTTGTAAGATTGCTTCGAGTAAAATTAGGATTCTCGGATGTTGAAGTAAATCCCAGTTCATTTAAAAGATATTTATAATAGTAACTATTACAAACAAAGACATTTGTCGTTGTTATATCTTAAATGAAGCTGAAATAGATCAAAACGTACTTTACATATAAGAAAGGTACTTGACAACATATATTGCATGGTATTTTAAACCTTAGACATTATGATTTCATTTGTCCAAAGAAAAACTTTGTGAATATGTAAATCAGATTCATAATATGTTTTGGAGAGATGTGTTTAAAGCACTGTCAAAAGCTTACCAGAAGATCTCTTTGTGTGATGGATTATTTAAATTTAGATATAAGAAACTTTGTTGATGTTAACAAATGTAATTTTATACAAATTGAATAGACATGGGTTTTAAGACCTTGAGTAACTTAGTATTGCAGATTGGAACATTCGAACGTGTTAGTGATGCAAAAGATATGGTTGATTCAAAGAACTTTTAAAATTATTTTTGTCTCATTTCAAAAAAGTATCAAGAAAGATTTAAAGACAAATTGCTGCTTCTAAATACAAAGCTAAATATGAATGTATTTTACAGTCTAGAACTGATGTCAAGTTTTTGTATCAAGTTTTGAAGAAAAAGCAGTTCTAGCCCCACAACTCAAACAAGATAAGTAGGAAACGTATCTCGGTAAAACAATGTCAGAAAAGTGTTGGGAACTTTATCATAAGACTGCAGAATTATTTACAAAAGAAACAAAATTTATTTATTTTCAATACCGTATACTTATGTGTTATATTGCAACAAATTCTTTCCTTCACAACTTAAGCTTATAGATGATGACTTATGTTCATTTTGTAAATGCGAAAGAGAAATAATCACATTTTTTATGACTTATGTAACTGCTTTCTGGAAAGATTTTGTGAAATGGTATGATGTTATTGAAAAAGATTATAAAAAGAATTGTTTTACTAGGCAATATTGATGGAAGTTGTTTGGAAAATTTTCTTATTTTATCACCTATTTTGTCATGAAAGATTCTTGAGCGGGATGTTAAACAATATATAATAATTTTCCACATCACAAGGCTCGAACCCCAAATTGTCTGATGCAATTAGTTTGTTTAAATACTAAAGATTGATTGATTGATTGATTATTGCTTTCCGCCACACTCAACAATTTTTCAGTTATCTGGTGGTGTCCAATTTTTGTTGGTGGAGGAGAGAACCCAGATACAATATACCTGGAAAGAGACCACCGACCTTCCGCAAGTAAACTGGCAAACTTGCTCACATAACGCCGCGGCCGAGATTCGAACACGCGCCGACAGAGGTGAGAGGCCTTGTGATTTTGAGCCCGATGCTCTAACCACTCGGCCACGGAGGCCCCTTAGATACTAAAGAAAGATTGAAATATATTGTGAAAATGCATTTCATAGCAAATCCAAAATGTTTGGTAAATGAGCATTGTGCATGATAATATAATTGACAAGTAGTATGTTGAAAATCGTAATGCATATGTGATAAAGAAAATTACCTCAATCTTTTATTATATATATTTATAATCTGTTTATAATACAATTTTTGAATATGATATATAATGCGTTGATATTGTTATGGATGTAGAAGGCGCACAGATTAATTGCAGGTATGAATTCGTGAATGCAGATAATGGTTTGTATATGTCTGTATAAATGTAGAGGTGAAGATATCTAACAGTATTCAATCTCGTAATTCCTATAACAAATAAAAATCAGAGAATGGGAAACACGGACCTCTGGACATACAAGAGGTGGGATCAGGTTCCTAGGAGGAGTAAGCATTCCCTGCCGACCGGTCACAAACGCCGTGAGACCTACATTCTGATCACGTAAACGGAGTAATCCGTAGTCAGAGTCAGTGTACCAGGAACGGCCCAACAATTGGTAGGAAACACATCAGACAGCATTTGACTTAATGGCAAGGTGTACTGGCAAACTAGATCGTTATAACAACCATGAAATTTGCGAAATGCTGACTTTAGACGAGATTGTACAAACTCCTGTAACATTAACTTCTTTGTCAGCAGCCCGCCTCGATTTAAAAACTCATCATATGCAGAACAAGCTCTTGCATATCGAATCAATTGGGAGATATAAACATCATATGCAGGTGATGATGGAATATTGTCAATTAGATAAGGGAAGTTGATGATGAAGAAATTGAAATCATCCCGTTCCGTTTGTGATAAAGTTGAGTTGCTAGTTTGCCGCCAGCATCTTTTTCAGTAAAATATCTGAGCACGAACCAGAAGTAGAAGACTCTGTGGTGTCTTTTATTTCAAGCTCACTGGGATATATCGAATCGACATATCAATGAAAATGATCATTGTTAATAGACAAAACGTCGTCGAAATATATAAATTGAAGGCCACAGCAAGAGATTTTTTATTCTCGTGTAGAAGCTTTTGACGGAATTCTGCATCGTAAGAATATAAAAATAGGTCAGCTAAAAAGGTGCCCATGGGAATTCCAACAGACTGTTGGAAGATCTGATCACCAAATACTACGAAAATATTGTCAATGAGGAACTCTAACATCTTTTTAATATCAACTTCAGGATATGGAGTGATGTTTAACAAAATAATTATTGGGATGACCAATCACTAATTAGGAATATTTCCTTTCACCATTTTAGTTCACGAAACAACTGTGTATGATGTCAAAAAGTCTAGTCTTTAATTCATCGTGGGGTATATTCGTGTAATGAGTTGTAAAATCATACGTTTTAATGTTGTGGATTCAAGAAAAGTTTTGTGATTTCAAATTCAATAAAATTTCTTTAGAATTTTTAAGAATCCACATTTGATTAACACCACTTCTGGTATATGTAGTGGCACAGTACCTTTGAAGTTTCTCCTTCACAGCAGTTAATATTTTCGTAAGGAGCAAAGATAGGGGTTTGGTAGAACATTTACTGGATCCAGCAATGTATCTTTGTTTGTAGGGGTTTTCGTGGAGTTTGGGGATCCTGTTTGTCAGAAAATGCTAAATTCCACTTTTCTGACGCAGTGTTTCTTTAAATGATATCACCTAGCTTTGCCTTCATTATCTCATCTTTCAAATTGTCCTGCGGTTCTAAAGAAGTCGGAGGTGTTAAATGTTTACATCGGACCGACATTCAGACGAACGCCTAACAAAATCGCCAGAAAAGCTCATTCTTCAGCTCAAGTGAGCAAACGTTCTTTGAATAGTTAGACGAAAAAAATCAATTCTGTTTGGCAAAATAAACAATTTTAGATTAAACCGTGTAGTAAACCTAATTATTCTGACAATTAAACACTATATCTATGCAAACAAATTTACTTCCTCAAAGAGGTTGAGTTTTGAGAGCCTAAAAAAGAATTTAGTCAGTCGACTACATATTGAAAAATATATTTTACTCAAAAATTGTAAATATCATGAATTTAACATATATTTGAAACATGCTATTGAAAAAATTGAACATTCATCACAAGTATAAACCCATTTCTCCCTCTGTCTACTAACTCTCAAATATCTGTATCTCTTCTTCCTTCTAATTCCTATCTCTAACCCATTCTCTATTCTTCTATAAAAAACACTTTCACATAATTTCTTCCAATATCAACTACTGTAAGACTGAGTCATTGTGTATGCTGCACGAATGTTTTGTAAATATGCTATAAGGTGAAAGTCAAATAAAAAATATCAAAAAAAGAAAAAAAAGAAGAAGAAACAAAACAAAAAAAAAAAAAAAAACAAAAAAAAAAAAACAATTCCTGTAATTTCCAAAAACGCTGAGTATATTGCATTCTGATATATGGAATAATTATGTACAATTTTACACCCTTTGTATTTGAGTTTCAAGGGAGAAGCAATGATAAACCATGCTGATAAATTGATTTACAACTTAAAAAAGAATTTTAAAAAAAACATAATTCGTAATAGAATTATGCTGTACAGGTCACTGCGACTAACATCTACATGTATCCCACACCCAGACCAACATCTACATGTATCCCACACCCAGACCAACATCTACATGTATCCCACACCCAGACCAACATCTACATGTATCCCACACCCAGATCAACATCTACATGTATCCCACACCCAGACCAACATCTACATGTATCCCACACCCAGACCAACATCTACATGTATCCCACACCCAGACCAACATCTACATGCATCCCACACCCAGACCAACATCTACATGTATCCCACACCCAGACCAACATCTACATGTATCCCACACCCACTTCCGGGAAGTTCGTCTTAAATCAGAATAATAATCACACACATTTAGTTACATTTCGTGTGCCAAATAGAAGAATGATGTTGTACTCCACGTGTTTTTTTTAAAGTCACGTTTCTTTCGTTATTCAGCACATGACATTTATGCAAAGGGTATTATTTTTGAATATGTTATTAAATGGTGTATACGGTAAATAAAGGAACGAATGCAAAGAAGAAATATATCAGTGTTTTTTTAAATTAACTAAAGGTTCTTAGAAATCTAGAAATCGTACCATAAGGACACACGATAAAAAATAGTAATAAAATTAAAAATATCAGAATAATAAAGAAAAACAATTAATGCATAGGCTGATATATATATATATATATATATATATATATATATATATATATATATATATATGCTTAGTATGGCTGTATTAAGTACAAATATAACATTCATTGCAAAATAAGGACCTTATAAAGAACAAGAGCTGCATACAAATAGGAGACTTGTACATTTTTATGATGTTCAAAAATTGACATGTATGTACTCCTCCCTATATAACCCTGTACAAACTTTCCCTACTATTTGAACTTAATCATGAAATAAAACATAAACGGTACCAATTTTGATGCATCAGATGCGCATTTCGACAAATAATGTCACTTCAGTGATGCTCAAGTCAAAAATGTTGGAAATCCGAAATAAGAACAAACTTGGAAGAGCTTTAAGAACCAAAATACCAAATAGTGGAACCAAATTCGGCAAAGGATCAGAGCTATAGACGAGGGAGATAATCCCTAAGAAATAATGAAATAAATTACATGCTGCACAGTAAATTTTTTCATTATACTCGTGAGATTTTGATCTTCATCATGTTCAAGAAAAGAAGAAAAATGGTAAAGGGTGTCGTTAAATACATACAAAATGGACAGTTTCAATTTCTGTTCAATCATTTCGTCTCTCGGAAATTCAACTAATAGCAATCGCACATTTTCTGGCAAGCTGGAAAAGAATTTAATTTCCCGAGCTTGCCACAAAGACCTGGCATCTTGCTATTCTACTAATATTCTTTCTTGGGTCCATTTTAATGTTTATGTCTACTCGCTTATTATTCTGGGTCCCTGATTGGAGAACCATATTAATCAGCGAGTCGCATATGCAATAGGCGCTTTCGCCTAAAAATCATAACTAAACGTAGAGAAATAGTTAGAAATTACTACAGTAGCGGGTTACGTAACTAAACCTAGGGAAATAGATAGAAATAAGAACGGCATTGGGTTACGTTACAAAATAATATTTGGCATAGTGTCTTTATCAAGCCACTTGCTCTTTTTTGTGAGGATGAAAAAGTGAAAACGCGGAGGCGACGGGACAAATTTAAACTAATTTACCCCTGGAACTCAATCTTGCTTTTACAATTGGAAGTTGTCGGTACGCCTGTAAAACCAGAGCAACAAAGTAAATTCAAACCAACATTTTCACTTTCCAGTCTATACTTTCAATTTCATGCCATCGGATAGCAAAGGCACTTCTTTCTGGAAATAAAGTGATGACGTATGTATACAAAGAATGAACACAAGGCACCCTAGCTTCAAATAACATCGATTGATACCCTCCTGAGAATATCGGTCTCTTGTGTTTCCATGAAACATGCAATACAAGTGTATTTACTACCTTACTACATTCTCTTCTACGATAGTTATCTACAAAGACATGCATAGGCATATCTGCAGTTCTTACTTTTAATCTCCTCAAATAGCGACAGAATATGACACAATCTGGAAGTCTGAAAGTTATCACTAGAAAGCTTTATCGTATGAGTTGTTCTTTGATCGAAGTAATGTACATTTATTTTATTACTTGCTTTCTTTTATAGGAGGCATGTGCACAGTTCCATTCTAAGCTAGCAGAACCCAGAACAGATGCAGAGTCTAACTTTCTTTAGAGTCATAGCCAGGCCCTAAGTAAGTACAAATCATTAATTATACTTCAAAATATTTCTGTAGTATTCTGGATTTAGAGACTATTTTGAAAGTTGTTGTATTAGCTTATTCAGCAGACAATGCAAACGATGCTGACTTCCGAAGTCCCGGGAGAAGGAGGGGAGGGGGTATGGATTCTTACAAGCAAACGAGAGGGGACAAGCGAGCGAGAGGGAGGGGACAAGCAAACCATCTTTAAGGCACACGCAATAGTTATATTTCATTCATTTAAGTTTTCATCTATGGGAAACATTTCTATACAGAAAACCTTGATTGATAATTTTTTATTACGATTTCCTGCTTAAATAGATGTAAACATGTGGATTGGAATATCGGACATTATTGAAGAAGATCGATGGGAGTTTTTCTCTATACAAGAAGTCGTAAAGAACACTGAATTCGGTCCTGGAGAACCTAATGCTCACACCGCACAATACTGTGTGGCTCTCTGGAAAGGTTTCCATGGAATGTGGGCGGACCATACATGTACAGAACGTTTGGATTTCATCTGTGAAGCGGATGTTGTGTATGATATGTTTACATTTGAATATTAGTATATTTGTGTAATTGTCTCAAAAAGCTAACATACTGTTATTGTCCTGGACAAATTATAGCTCTTTTCCAGTAGTGATCTTTTTTCATCGTAGATCTGATCTCCGGGAATGTCATTGGTTAACGTTGTGAGAAATAAATATCATTGGATAACATTGTTTCCGTAGATCTGGTTAAATGGATTTCATAGGTTGTCGTTGTTACCCTGGATTTGATTCAATGAAAGCCATTGTTTAAGATAATTACTGCGCATTTGTTTATGCGATTCACTGTACGTGGTTTATTATAGTCACGTGTGTCATATATCATCACGTCTTGAAAATTCACACATGATAGGAATTTAGGCACCCGGCCCATCGGGCCTGTATGTCACTTTTAAGAGTTCAACATTGAACATAAAATACACAGGCATGGTGTTTGTTATATAAAATAAACTGTCTGTAATATGATATCTTTTACTGTAGATCTGAATCCGGGTCTCTCGTAGGTTGAACACTGCTATATAACGAGTCATATTAACTCAAGAAAAAAAAATAAAGAACAGTAATAATTTATTTTCTCTATGTTTCATGTTGCTTTCAATCAAAGGTTATTATTGCACGTTGCATAATGTAAATCTATACAGTCCTTAGTCACAAAGATGTTTGGTTTCAAGCAGAAGTAATAATAGCCCACATTGTATAATTCACTTCTCTTTTAACACGATGTTTTATCGCAGAATATTGCAGTGACAAACTCTCTGTAGATGGTCTGCTCAAAATTCCTATTAGTTATTCAGACAGTTAAGATAAACGCGACAGCCATCCTTCTGATCTATAACGTATAAGGATATCGACAAGTTCTATAGTTACTTGTAGTTTGTCATGATTGATTGATTTCCACGACACTCATCAATGTAGCTCTATGGTATGTATATTCCAAAGCCTGGCAAATACAAACGATGCTCAGGTATAAAATTTTAAATAGTTTTCCTGGGATAGGAAGCAATAAGAGGGCCTGCAAACTTTTGTATTGTGCCTCGGTGTTGGTCATAATGCGATTTATTTTATTATGTCGTACTGAATTGTATGTTGTTATGTCGTATAGTGTTAGACACTATTTTGTATTGTTTTGTGTGAAGCTACATTGAATAGTGTGGTTGGTTGGTGATTTGTTTAACGTTCCGTCCCGAATTTTTGACTCACCAGTTATAAGTAAAGTACCACAAATTAGACCTATGCTTAGCGCTCAGGGCCGTAGCAGTGAGAGTTCTTTAACGTGTCAACGTCTGTCGAGATACGGGGTCACCGTTTTGAAGGTCATAACCAAAAGGCCCGTGATTCTCACTTTTCAATGCCGAGCGTTTGGCGAAAGAGCATTCACTGCCTAAGTTTACGTCTTAGGTTTGACTCGACCGTGGCACAAGCGGGACTCCAACTCATGATCTCCCGGTTACTAAGCGAACGCTCTAACCACCGGTAACGAGACTGTTTTTACTTCTTAACATCAATATGAAAAATCAACATACAAGCACAGCGGTGTATGTTGATGTTACAGGGGTTTTAACAGTCTCGTTTAAAGTCAATATTTTATTAGCCTCATAGTGGTCTAATTTACAAATACAATTCACTGGGTTAGAGTTAGGGTTAGGGTCGAGTGCTGTCTGATCCGTTTTACACCAGTTGTTAGACTGTTCTTCGCAACCTGAGCTTTCCACGGATTACGGTTTACCTAATCAAGATATAGGGCTCACTGCAGGTGTGACTGGTCATATGGCGATGTTTACTCATCCTACGCACGTGACCCCACCCTTGGTATGTCCTGGGATCAGTATTTTCCTTCTCTTAGTTTTGTATTGTTTGGGTTAGGGTTAAGATTTATGAGATTGATCACGGTTCATTATCTTCACTTTCTCATTAACATCAACACCATCAAATCAAATGTCCCTCCCAGGGACCGGAAGTTCCAACTAACTTATGGAACATGAATTTCAAATTATGCAAGGGATGGTACTTCGCATTTTATAAAGACTCAAATATATATAAGGATATAGATTTTCATCCAATTAAAAGAATCTGCAGGATTTTTATTTAAATGATTGATTTAATGGTCCATTTTCGAGTTACCATATTCCGACATAATTCTAACATTTACTTTGAACTCGATGCGGGCATCCCGTTTTAACATGGATTTCGAAAATTTTAAAATACCAGAATTGAAGTAGTTGTTATACCGAAAAAGCATAAGGGTAAAGGTGATGTGGTGTTGGTTCACAATCTACAAAATGTCTGGAGCATAATCTGTCGTGACGTGAGCGGTTGTAGTCACGGTCCCTTAACACTTCAAGCAAAATTGTGCAGAGTTTGGGCTGATTAGATATGGGAAATGGAAAGAATTTCACATCAGCTATGAATCCATATCTTCCCTTCTTTCTCTTAATTTCTGACGTACATCCTTCCACAACACAATAGAACTTGGGTATTTCGCAGCAGACGAACTCGTTTCTAACAAAAATAATTTTACCGGAAGTGATGCGCCTCTCAATTTTACAAATATCATGTGACTCATGTAGAAAGTAAATGTTAGAATACCGCCGGAATACGGTAACTAGGCTATTGATTGAGATGTCGTACACTAATCAGGACAAAACTTGAGTTGTTAGCATGTATAAAAGTCCAAGCATTAAAAGAAACACTGGGTTTTTTTTGTAAGTTTATTATAAAAAAATCATGGAGATTTCATACCAATTTGTAATGGTGTAATGCACACACAGTTATTCTTATCTGTTAACTTGACACAAACACTCACACATACCCTCTAACATAAGATCACCATGCTTAAATGGCAACTTAAATGCAGTTTTTCATTTCAAAAAAACAACCTTGAAATCAATAATCTTGAAAACTATCTTAAGCTATTATTTGTGCTAAACATATATAGTAAATACCAGGTGAAAATATCAAAGAAAGAGAACATTCTTTGATTGTTTTCTTTGTGTCTGAATAACTTAGAGCACAAACACACACACACACTCTCTGTCTCTGTCTCTGTCACACACACACACACACACACACACACACACACACATCACTGCTATAGGCATATGTAGCACTTTCTTCATCCATCATCATTCAAATATTATAACAAAGCATTTTATATATCTAATTCATTATTTGTCATCAAGTTGCTTTTCCAAGTTCAATCTTCTTTTGTAAAGCTCTAGATGAATGATATATCATGGAGTCTATTAGACCAGCAACTGAAAATAGAGATGTATCATGGAGACCAGCAACAGAGAAAATAAATATCGGTTTTTCATTGTAGTCTATGACATCAACATTTGAGAAGAAATGATGTATCAAGGAGTTTACTAGACCACTAAATATCGATGCGCGCGCGCACATTAAAGATACATATTTGATAATTTGTTTCTTAATTGTTCACATTAAATTTATACCTGTAAATATCCCTCCAACTATGGCACACACTCCAGTTAAAAAATGCATAAATGATCTGAAAAAGATTTTCATGCTTCTTTTAATCCTTTACGTTTACAGTATGTGAACACATCAAAATACACAGTAGCTGCACAACCACGTGTATTGTGACTCTACCCCCCCCCCCCCCCCCTTATATAACTGGTACCGATAAACAGTACCATGGAAAAAAAACCACCTTGATTTTTCCCAATTTCGAGACTAATAATTCCCAATTCACTTGCCGAAAAATAGACCGCAAACATATTACTATAGAGCAAAAAGTCATTAAAAGTCAGTTTATAAAATTTAGGCCAAATAACGCAGTCGGAAATGTTCTATGTTACCACTCTCGTCTACTGACACTAGGAAAACAACAACCTACACGGCATTTTCTAAAAAAAAAATTTTACCCGCAAACAAGACTACCCTCAAATCCACGTGTTTTTCACAGGTGTGTAAACAGCCTGAGTGCACCCCAGGGAGTAGCCTCAGTTACCAACATCAAATAGTTCCACTGTAAACAATTGATTATATCTACAAATCCCACAAAATTTCCTAATCAGGGGTACAAAAACTTTTTAAAAATGAGAAAAATAAGGCATGAGAAAAATAAGGCATGAAAAAAAGTTTTCTTTTAAATATACGGAACAACAATTGACTAAGTTCATTTTGATTGGGCAACTACCGGTGTGATACCTGTTGATGAGCTACGACAATTTTTGTTAATTTTTTTTTCTTGTAGTTGAAATCATTTGCCGATACATTGGTAGAAAATTCCAAAATTGTTCGGTTTTGGCGCTATTTTTCCCAAATGAATCGGTACCGGTACTTGTACCAGTGGGTAGAAAAATAAAATGCCGAGGACAGACCAGTCTGTTACAATTCTGCAGCCATGCAACCTGTCAATACGTTGAACGCTGTCTGACGTGTTTCATACCAATTGTTTGGCCATTCTTTACATACTAATGTTTACTATTCTGTTTTCCTGATCAAGATACAGGGTTCACTACTTCTGGGGTGTCCAGGGGACCGTGTGTGCTCTACTCTTAACTTTGCATTTTTCATAGAAATTATGAGATTGATCACTGCTTGTTATCTTTACTTTATATAAGTAGTCCATGTAACCCTAACCCTATAGGGCATTCATAAAGTATTTTTACGTACCTTTGTTTCTCTGTATACTTGACCATCATTGGTGACAACTCATAGATAAAAAACACCCCTGGTAGTCCAGAATCCCCCAAACCATTTCCAACACTTTTGGAATGTTTGGTTACTGAATATTGATTTGTATACAGAGCCTGAAAGTAAATGAAAATAAAAAAAATCAATTAAAATTTGAAATTTTGTAATTTAACATCAGTCTAAAACACCAATATACGTTTGATATACATGTATATGCTTGCGTGTAAACTAGCACTTACTTTTCCTCTTACGTCAACATATGTCGTTGGTACAACTTTAACATAATACTGGAACATGGTTTGTTCTAGGAATGAAAAAATAAAAACACATGATTGACGTATATATACACAGATAGTGTATATATATCTTCCTAGAAGTGACACAGTGTACAAACAATCAATGTAGCAAGTCTAGTACGAGACCCTAGCTATTTAACAGTCTGACTGAAACTTCTTGTCCAGTACGAGACCCTAGCTATTTAACAGTGTGACTGAAACTTCTTGTCCAGTACGAGACCCTAGCTATTTAACAGTGCGACTGAAACTTCGTGTCCAGTACGAGACCCTAGCTATTTAACAGTCTGACTGAAACTTCTTGTCCAGTACGAGACCCTAGCTATTTAACAGTGTGACTGAAACTTCTTGTCCAGTACGAGACCCTAGCTATTTAACAGTCTGACTGAAACTTCTTGTCCAGTACGAGACCCTAGCTATTTAACAGTCTGACTGAAACTTCTTTGAAACTTCTTGTCCAGTACGAGACCCTAGCTATTTAACAGTGCGACTGAAACTTCTTGTCCAGTACGAGACCCTAGCTATTTAACAGTCTGCCTGAAAACTTCTTGTCCAGTACGAGACCCTAGCTATTTAACAGTGTCACTGAAACTTCGTGTCCAGTACGAGACCCTAGTTATTTAACAGTGTGACTGAAACTTCTTGTCCAGTACGAGACCCTAGCTATTTAACAGTCTGCCTGAAAACTTCTTGTCCAGTACGAGACCCTAGCTATTTAACAGTCTGGCTGAAACTTCTTTGAAACTTCTTGTCCAGTACAAGACCCTAGCTATTTAACAGTGTGACTGAAACTTCTTGTCCAGTACGAGACCCTAGTTATTTAACAGTGTGACTGAAATTTCGTGTCCAGTACGAGACCCTAGCTATTTAACAGTGCGACTGAAACTTCGTGTCCAGTACGAGACCCTAGCTATTTAACAGTCTGGCTGAAAACTTCGTGTCCAGTACGAGACCCTAGCTATTTAACAGTCTGACTGAAAACTTCTTGTCCAGTACGAGACCCTAGCTATTTAACAGTCTGGCTGAAACTTCTTTGAAATTTCTTGTCCAGTACGAGACCCTAGCTATTTAACAGTCTGCCTGAAAACTTCTTGTCCAGTACGAGACCCTAGCTATTTAACAGTCTGGCTGAAACTTCTTTGAAACTTCTTGTCCAGTACAAGACCCTAGCTATTTAACAGTGTGACTGAAACTTCTTGTCCAGTACGAGACCCTAGTTATTTAACAGTGCGACTGAAATTTCGTGTCCAGTACGAGACCCTAGCTATTTAACAGTGCGACTGAAACTTCGTGTCCAGTACGAGACCCTAGCTATTTAACAGTGCGACTGAAACTGCTTTGAAACTTCTTGTCCAGTACGAGACCCTAGCTATTTAACAGTGCGACTGAAACTTCGTGTCCAGTACGAGACCCTAGCTATTTAACAGTGCGACTGAAACTTCGTGTCCAGTACGAGACCCTAGCTATTTAACAGTCTGACTGAAAACTTCTTGTCCAGTACGAGACCCTAGCTATTTAACAGTCTGACTGAAACTTCTTGTCCAGTGCGAGATCCTAGCTAGTTAACAGTCTGACTGAAACTTCTTTTCCAGTACAAGACCCTAGTTATTTAACAGTCTGACTGAAAACTTCTTGTCCAGTACGAGACCCTAGCTATTTAACAGTCTGGCTGAAACTGCTTTGAAACTTCTTGTCCAGTACGAGACCCTAGCTATTTAACAGTGTGACTGAAACTTCTTGTCCAGTACGAGACCCTAGTTATTTAACAGTCTGACTGAAACTTCTTGTCCAGTACGAGACCCTAGTTATTTAACAGTCTGACTGAAACTTCTTGTCCAGTACGAGACCCTAGTTATTTAACAGTCTGACTGAAACTGCTTTGAAACTTCTTGTCCAGTACGAGACCCTAGCTATTTAACAGTGTGACTGAAACTTCTTGTCCAGTACGAGACCCTAGCTATTTAACAGTGTGACTGAAACTTCTTGTCCAGTACGAGACCCTAGCTATTTAACAGTGTGACTGAAACTTCTTGTCCAGTACGAGACCCTAGCTATTTAACAGTCTGACTGAAACTTCTTTGAAACTTCGTGTCCAGTACGAGACCCTAGCTATTTAACAGTCTGACTGAAAACTTCTTGTCCAGTACGAGACCCTAGCTATTTAACAGTCTGACTGAAACTTCTTTGAAACTTCTTGTCCAGTGCGAGATCCTAGCTATTTAACAGTGTGACTGAAACTTCTTTTCCAGTACGAGACCCTAGTTATTTAACAGTCTGACTGAAACTTCTGCGTTTGCTTGTTATTCTGGTTATCACTTCCGAGATGGCAATCAGAATTTTCATCAGACTGATTATCTGACAGACGGTTAAGGTGTTTGAAACCCTTGCGATGAGGGTTTGGGGGGGGGGGGGGGGGTGATGCCTATAACCACTGACGATATCACTTTAGAGCTCAGGTATAGGGCTGTGGGGGGACCTAATTATGTATATTCTAATATCGATTTCTACGAGCACTACAGTTCTGCTCCTACTGCTTTCTTGCTATTTCTCCTGCAACTTAAATTCAATTTACTTGTGTTCGTATCATAATTTTGCTTGCCAATCAAGTTTAAAGGAAATAATTTATAAATTTTCACTCTGAAGGAGGCGGAGAGGGAGAGAAAAAGAAAAAAAAAAGTAACTTGGGCCAAGCCGGGATTTGAACCCGGGACCTCTCGCACCCGAAGCGAGAATCATACCCCTAGACCACTTGGCCATGTCCCTTTCCCTCTATTAAATTTATACAAATTAGGAGACGAAGATTATATGGCCAAGTTTTCTTCCAACATCTATATTAAATCGGTTCAAAATAAAAATAATTTACCGTTGAAGCTAATGCTTTGATGCATATTCTTGAATATTCTTTTCTATTTTATTTCATCGCGACTTACGTCAACCGGAAGTTGAATTTTCCGGAACTAGTATGGTCGCACATTGACGGTAATACTTGACATTGGCTGTTGCATTGCTATCTCTATATTCCTCTTGAGACAAAGGTAAGGTAAGATTTCATTTTAAAATAGGGTCAAGCATTATTTTGTACACTACATATATGACTTAAACAGAAAGTGATGGGTGCACGTACAGACCCTCTGTCGCCTGCAAATTACCGTGATAGCTAACCAAGAGTGTTCCCTAACCAGTCAAGGTACTAACTACGATTATGATATGGTAACTCCTTAAATAAAATGCATGGACAAGTCCAACGGGGGGGGGGGGGGGGGGGGGGGGGGGGGGGGGGGGGGGGGGGTTTATAAACAAATATCATTAAAATGCTGCAGTGTTTATATAAGTATCTTATGATGTAACAGGAAAACAAAGTATTGAAAATTATTAGATCCCAAAATGTCTGTGAACACTAGACATAATTATATTTTTCAAAAATTTCTTAATGATGTTATATGCATAAAAACATTCTTTGACCATTATGAATGGTCCTTGTTTCTGTGTTATGATTCAGCACTGTGCAATAATTGATTGATACTGTAAATTTATGGTGGCAAAGAAAATGTTCACATAATGTTTATAAACAATAGTTTGGTAGTTATTATATGAAATACAATATTATCGACAGGATGCTGCAGCCATAAATTAAAGTGATGCTGCAAATTGGTACACAAAAATATCTAAATGTCAACATACTATTTGTTGAACTTTCATTTATATATGTATTATAGAGACCTGATGTAACGAAGTATGTAGATAGAATACCCCATTTTTTATCTGTGAAACTTGGATCCCTTAAAACAGACTAAGTATTCATGTATAGTAAAAGATTCCAACAGGATTCAAACCCATTCATGCAAAATATAACTGTTTACAGACCTACTGATGTTATCACTGGACTATCCATGCATATTGATAGTAGACATTCTGACGTTGTTGACAGATTACTCTATTAGGAAAAAAGACTGTGCTCTGTATCAATCACATTAAAGAAATACTGGTATAGCTGATGAATGATCATCTTTATAATATAGTATCTGTTGTATGATTATCTTTATAATATAGTATCTGTTGTATTTTTATCTTTATAATATAGTATCTGTTGTATTTTTATCTTTATAATATAGTATCTGTTGTATTTTTATCTTTATAATATAGTATCTGTTGTATGATTATCTTTATAATATAATCTCCCTGTTCAGGTACCTTGAACTTCCCCATGTGGAAAATATAAAGTCAATTGTATGTGTAAACAGTGCATTATTGACTTCTTTTTTTTATTTCTGTACAGGTTAACTGCCACTGCTATGCCATACACACCCCAATCTGGGCACAGTGGCCCAAGCTGTTACCAGAAAATGAAGATGGGATTTTTGATGGGTTTCACAGTGGGGATATCTGCTGGGGCAATCTTTGGAGGATTTACAGCCTTAAGGTATCAAAGTTCAGAGAATGTCAATACTTGCTACATTGTAATGATAAGTAATGCTTTTATCAATAAATGTCGCAGAATTCTAGGCCAATAGTTTCCTATTGAAAAATTAAATTTTTGATGAGGTCCTTTTTTTATTTAAAAAATGCTGTTCTTCAAATGCCTGATGCAATAGGCATCTAGTTTAAATTAAACCTTTCATGCTCCCAATCAATTTCGATGTGTGACAGCAACATATCATATATATATATATATATATATATATAAATACATATATATATATATATAATATATTAGCAAGAGTTTTAAAAAAGTGTTGCTTTCAAGATAAATAATCTGACAAGCACTGAGTATTAACATGGTTTCAGCTTGCCAATTTTGTATCATTATTGCCTGAGTATGTGCAACAATGTGTGTACATGTATAGGTAAATTCTGCCCATTCTAAAATCTTCCATATATTTTACAGATATGGAATTCGAGGAAGAGAACTATTGCACTTAACAGGAAAATCTATGTTACAGTCAGGGGGAACTTTTGGAACATTCATGGCTGTTGGAACAGGAATCCGATGTTGAACATGTGATCAAAGTTGTCAACATTTTGAACTTGGAATCGTGCATTTTGAATGTAAAACAAAGTCTTGGTGAATTTTATAAATTATCTCATGTAATGTGATACACAGTGTTCCAGAGCATTGTATGACATGCCACAGACCAATCATTCAACGTTGTGAGCTGATCATGTGGCTGTGGCAGGTTGCATTTCCATGTAAAATTGTAAATAAATCATTATTTTATACAACATTACTAATTTATTGTAACTACAATTATATAATGTTAATTAAGTATGCTAGTGGCCTTGAGTAGAAATGGCACATACTTCTGAAACAACAAAGAATGAAATTTTGAATTGCTTACCTTGTTCTGAGACCTGATTGGTCTGGTCCAGCGGGTTTATTATGCCAGGGTAATCTAGTCCAAAAGAGAGGTGTCGTATCACGTGGCTCAAGTTAAACTAATAGTCAAAATGAAAAAATCAAAAGCAGAAGTTTTAAAAAACACACTGCCAGATTTAAATTCACAATATTAGATAGCAATGAAAACGTTAGTTGTTGTTTTTAAGAGATTTAGCTTGCCTTTTGTCCTCCAAATGCCTGAAGATCATGCACTGAAATAAATAAATGGTTATTTTATTACAGGGGTATGTATTTCATATACAAAGTGGATAAATTCTAAGATTTTAAAATCTTTTTTATCTGGATTATATTTTAGCAATTTTGTCAAATTGTGTACTCATAACCCTAACCCACAATTTAGAAAAAATGAACCAACAAATGTACTGCAGTACATGTGAATTTTGGACGTTTTATTCTAATTCATAGATTTCAGGATACTCTATTTCAAAGTTTACTCCTACGTTTTATTCTAATTCTTAGATTTCAGGATACTAGTATATGACAGTTAAATTGCATCAATTTTCTGAAACAAAAAATGATTACTTTAAGAAAACTGAAGAATAATAGTATAAATATATATGAAATTTTCTAACATTTGAAGTGCAAAAGGGTCATGAATGATTTTTGTAGATATGTACTCTAAAATATTTATGATACTTTTGTAAAATTACATTATTTTGCTTTATTTTTAAGGAAAATTATGTTTGTTCACTAATCAACACATAAGAAAATAAAAAAAAACCTGTCTTTTCTACAAACATTTCAAATTTAACTTCACTTGCTCTAATCAGACCATGAGAGTCATACCGAAGAACATAAAACTGAAAGTAAGAAAATAAAAAATAAAAAAGAAATATGAATTTAAAAGAAAATTAATTTTTGTTTTATATAATTATCATTCAATAGAAAATCACTGCAGTCAATAGCGAATTGAAAATTAATTTCTAATACTGTAGATTTGTACATGCTGAAATACACGTGAAAACTCTTAATTAAATTCAAGCTCTTGCACTTTGACATTTACAAGTCATTTTCGTATATTAAATACTCATCTAAATTAAGGAATCTATTACATTGTGGTTGATAAACCACATAACTGTTCAACACAATTCCAAGAGGGGGCTAGAACAGAGATACCATGACTACATAATATTGCTATCCAGCACAACTCTAAAAGGGCCATGACTAGATTATCATGAGCACAGAATAATATGATTGTCTAGCTCAAATCCAAAGGGAGCAGATTATATATGCCATAACTATATAATATGACTGCCTCCAAAAGGGGCCAGACTAGAGATACCAGGACCACACGGAGTTTACCCAATACAATAACACACACAACCATATCTTTTCTTTATGTAAATATACTCCATCAAAACAGAACTGGAGAAAATGAATTGAAACCCCTCGTGTCTCGGTGCTAAAGGCAATAAGTTGCTCTGTACAACAAGGTTTTACCAGGTACATCAAACCACCTACAACAGATGACAAGCCTAGATAACGCAGAGTAGTATCAGATGTTTAGAAGTCGTTCAGACAGTTGACTGCAGTACATGTACTGGGATATGTCTCGTAAATTCTACCAATCCAGGATTGACAGGAGTAAGTAGTATCTAAATCACAATTATATTGTTCTCTCTGAGTGCACTATGCACTCATAATTGGACAAATATGCAGGAAAGGCTTGATTAACGGTTGTATACAGTTGAATATTGAGAAATGCTTCGATCAACACTGTCAAGAACACTCTGACCTGCATAAAGGTATACCCATTTGAAAACAAAGTCCAGCAAATGGCAATCGAAATATTGGGCAAGACAGGAAATCAAAACTTTTGGTAAATGCTATTATCTCAGAGGATTAAAGGTGTAACTGAAATGCTAATTTATTATCCCATTAAAGGATTACAGGTGTGACTGAAATGCTAATGTATTATCTCATATGAGGATTAAAGGTGTCACTGAAATACTAATCTATTATCTCATTAGAGTATTAAAGGTGTGACTGAAATGCTAATGTATTATCTCATTAAAGGATCAAAGGTGTGACTGAAATACTAATCTATTATCTTATTAGAGGATTACAGGTGTCACTGAAATACTAATCTATTATCTCATTAGAGGATTAAAGGTGTCACTGAAATGCTAATGTATTATCTCATTAGAGGATTAAAGGTGTGACTGAAATACTAATCTATTATCTCATTTGAGGATTAAAGGTGTGACTGAAATGCTAATGTATTATCTCATTAAAGGATCAAAGGTGTGACTGAAATACTAATCTATTATCTCAGAGTATTAAAGGTGTGACTGAAATACTAATCTATTATCTCAGAGTATTAAAGGTGTGACTGAAATGCTAATCTATTATCTCATATGAGGATTAAAGGTGTCACTGAAATACTAATCTATTATCTCATTAGAGTATTAAAGGTGTCACTGAAATGATAATGTATTATCTCATTAGAGGATTAAAGGTGTGACTGAAATACTAATCTATTATCTCATATGAGGATTAAAGGTGTCACTGAAATACTAATCTATTATCTCATTAGAGTATTAAAGGTGTGACTGAAATGCTAATGTATTATCTCATTAGAGGATTACAGGTGTGACTTGATTTGTGACCCACCGTGGACATGGTGCTGCTGGAAGCTTTTGCCCGGAGCAAAGTGGAAGTTGCCCTGAACCTTGTTGACCTCTAGGTAACCATACACCTGACATCCCTCCTTCTCCTGGGCCTTCATTTTGGCTGTCCACCCCTCCCTGTTACACTGTTCTATCCCCTCAGGTGAATTAAAGGCCCATCCTTTCTTTCTGTAGGCCTCCCGCACGTCCTCGCAGGTATTACAGCATCTACATTATCACAGACGGGAAGACTGGCAGATGTATCCACACAAACTTCACACATTAAAGCATGCTCTACTTATGTACAAATCTTAATTATAACTTTGAACCTGGAAGTAAGTTGATCATTTAGATGTAGTGCATAATGACCATATTTAGTTGATTAATAATGTCTGCAATTTTCATGTTTTTTGTTGTCCTTCCAATTCTCATTTCATTTTCCTTATCAAACACCAACTGAAAACTCGTATTTTCTTTGATGAGTGGTAAATTTTTTGTCGAAAATGATAATCATTTTTGGTCCCCTTTTCCATTTTTGTAGAGACTCCCATACTAAATGCAAATCTTGACATGAGTCCCTCCCCACCAACAGACAAATGAGTAGAGATGACCAGTTATTTTGGGGTACTGCTATACATGTGTGTGTTTTGCTATGGCAGTGAAACACATTATTGCTAGACGTGTTGTATTTGGCTACACCAATGAAACCATAATAATTGCTAGACGTGTTGTATTTAGCTACACCAGTGAAACACATTATTGCAAAAAAGATCTGTATTGACAATTCTGTATGAGCTAGGTCAGTATGATAAGGTTATTATGTATGAGCAAGGTCAGTATGATAAGGTTATTATGTGTGAGCTAGGTCAGTATGATAAGGTTATTATGTATGAGCAAGGTCAGTATGATAAGGTTATTATGTATGAGCTAGGTCAGTATGATAAGGTTATTATGTATGAGCTAGGTCAGTATCATAAGGTTATTATGTATGAGCTAGGTCAGTATCATAAGGTTATTATGTATGAGCTAGGTCAGTATGATAAGGTTATTTAAAAATGATCACAGAATTCCACTCACTTGAGTTCCTTTGATTCCGCCCCATAGCAACTTTCACATCTGTCAGGATCCAACTTTTTTGTAGCAGACTAAAAGAAATTCATAAAATATATGTATAATGTAAAGTAGAGACTCACAGGGGGTCTATCCCCCCCCCCCCCCAAGTTTCGCTGACCTTGTGCATACTGATTGGGTATTGTGGCCATATGTTTGATGACAAGAGGCCCATGGACATTAACAGTTACATTATGAGAGAATCTTTCATTCAATCTCTGAACTAAATCCTTTCTCATGATCTACAGATAATTATTTCATTTAATATTTCTAATAACAAAATTATGCCCTGGGTAAGTAACATTTTAGCTCACTTGAGCTGAAGGCTCAAGTAAGCTTTTCTGATAAAAATTTTTCCATTGTCTGTCGTCAGCGTAAACTTTACACATTTTCATCTTCTCCAGAACCACTGTGCCAATTTCAGTCAAACTTGGCAAAAAGCATCCTTGGGTGAAGGGGATTCAAGTTTGTGCAAATGAAGGGCAGCACCCTTCTCCAGGGGGAGATAATAGCGACATTGTGAAATAACACTGACAAATTTGGAAAATTTTCTTCTCCAGAACCAGCAGGCCAATATCAATAAAATTTCGTACAAATCATCCTTGTGTGGAGGGGGTTCTTTGTTCAAATGAAGGGCCATACCCCATTTAAAGGGGAGATAATCACAAAATGAAAAAAATAGATTAGGTTCATTTGAAAATCTTCTCAAGAACCACTGGGCCAGTAAAGTTCTAACTTATAAGGCAGCTTTCTTACATAGTGCAGATTCAGAATTGTTAAAATCATGGCCCCCATGGGTAAGGTGGGGCCACAATTCGGGGTCAAAATTTATATGTGAAAATATAGGAAATTTTTTAAAAAATCTTTTCAAAGACCACTAAGCCAAAAAAGTTGAAATTTACATGACAGCTTTTGACATAGTACAGATTCAAGTTTGTTAAAATCATGGACCCTAGGGTTAGGGTAGGGCCACAATAGGAGATCAAAGTTTTACATGTGAATGTATAAGGGAAATCTTTAATATGTGCCAAGGTGACTCAGGTGAGCAATGTGGTCCATGGGACTCTTGTTTATAAGTAATTAGGTCTTGGCCAGATGACCACAGTTCAAAGTCACAATGCAAACTGTCTGGCCATAAGCAGCCTTATGAATAAAATGATACTGCTGTCTCCCTATTCCAAAGTTCAGGATTAAAACAAGAGAACTTTTAGCAGTGACCTTGGTCCTACCAGTAACCCTGACATTGATCAATTGACCCAAATTGATGATCACGGCAAACTGTGTCTCATAAACAACGTTTGTGTCATGTATGAATTTTAACTATTTCTTCAATATAAAATAAATGTTATAGCTACATGTATTTATAGTGACTGTGACACAAAGGTACAACACAAAGATATCGGATGGCGAAGTAAACAATGTGTAAATCGTAATCATAAATCCCCAAGACATACACAAGTTCGAGTGTAGGGCAACATGGACCTCCGACAAAGCGAAGGTAGGATCAGGTGCCATGGAGGAGTAAGCATCCTCTGCTGACCGGTCACACCCGCCGCGAGTCCTTTGTCGAAATTAGGTAAACTGGATTATCCGTAGTCAAAGTTAGTATGAAAAATGACAGTGTAATAAAGGGTATGAAACAAATCATTCAACATATGTCCCACAGACACTTTGTAATCGCAAACAAGGTCATTATAGCGACCGTAAAATTTGCGAAATGATGACTTCAAACGAAATTCGTTATAATATATGTTACAGCCAAATGTATTTAAAGTGAACTTAGTCAAAGGTCTCAAATCTGTGTCATGACACAATGCCTGATAGCAATGTCTCATCCATAACTAAAGGAGGTCTCAAATCTGTGTCATGACACAATGCCTGATAGCAATGTCTCATCCATAACTAAAGGAGGTCTCAAATCTGTGTCACGACACAATGCCTGATAGCAATGTCTCATCCATAACTAAAGGAGGTCTCAAATCTGTGTCACGACACAATGCCTGATAGCCATGTCTCATCCATAACTAAAGGAGGTCTCAAATCTGTGTCACGACACAATGCCTGATAGCCATGTCTCATCCATAACTAAAGGAGGTCTCAAATCTGTGTCACGACACAATGCCTGATAGCAATGTCTCATCCATAACTAAAGGAGGTCTCAAATCTGTGTCACGACACAATGCCTGATAGCAATGTCTCATCCATAACTAAAGGAGGTCTCAAATCTGTGTCACGACACAATGCCTGATAGCCATGTCTCATCCATAACTAAAGGAGGTCTCAAATCTGTGTCACGACACAATGCCTGATAGCCATGTCTCATCCATAACTAAAGGAGGTCTCAAATCTGTGTCACGACACAATGCCTGATAGCCATGTCTCATCCATAACTAAAGGAGGTCTCAAATCTGTGTCGTGACACAATGCCTGATAGCAATGTCTCATCCATAACTAAAGGAGGTCTCAAATCTGTGTCATGACACAATGCCTGATAGCCATGTCTCATCCATAACTAAAGGAGGTCTCAAATCTGTGTCATGACACAATGCCTGATAGCAATGTCTCATCCATAACTAAAGGAGGTCTCAAATCTGTGTCACGACACAATGCCTGATAGCCATGTCTCATCCATAACTAAAGGAGGTCTCAAATCTGTGTCACGACACAATGCCTGATAGCCATGTCTCATCCATAACTAAAGGAGGTCTCAAATCTGTGTCATGACACAATGCCTGATAGCAATGTCTCATCCATAACTAAAGGAGGTCTCAAATCTGTGTCACGACACAATGCCTGATAGCCATGTCTCATCCATAACTAAAGGAGGTCTCAAATCTGTGTCCCGACACAATGCCTGATAGCCATGTCTCATCCATAACTAAAGGAGGTCTCAAATCTGTGTCACGACACAATGCCTGATAGCCATGTCTCATCCATAACTAAAGGAGGTCTCAAATCTGTGTCACGACACAATGCCTGATAGCCATGTCTCATCCATAACTAAAGGAGGTCTCAAATCTGTGTCACGACACAATGCCTGATAGCAATGTCTCATCCATAACTAAAGGAGGTCTCAAATCTGTGTCCCGACACAATGCCTGATAGCAATGCCTCATCCATAACTAAAGGAGGTCTCAAATCTGTGTCCCGACACAATGCCTGATAGCAATGCCTCATCCATAACTAAAGGAGGTCTCAAATCTGTGTCATGACACAATGCCTGATAGCCATGTCTCATCCATAACTAAAGGAGGTCTCAAATCTGTGTCATGACACAATGCCTGATAGCAATGTCTCATCCATAACTAAAGGAGGTCTCAAATCTGTGTCATGACACAATGCCTGATAGCCATGTCTCATCCATAACTAAAGGAGGTCTCAAATCTGTGTCACGACACAATGCCTGATAGCAATGTCTCATCCATAACTAAAGGAGGTCTCAAATCTGTGTCATGACACAATGCCTGATAGCAATGTCTCATCCATAACTAAAGGAGGTCTCAAATCTGTGTCCCGACACAATGCCTGATAGCAATGTCTCATCCATAACTAAAGGAGGTCTCAAATCTGTGTCATGACACAATGCCTGATAGCAATGTCTCATCCATAACTAAAGGAGGTCTCAAATCTGTGTCATGACACAATGCCTGATAGCAATGTCTCATCCATAACTAAAGGAGGTCTCAAATCTGTGTCATGACACAATGCCTGATAGCAATGTCTCATCCATAACTAAAGGATGTCTCAAATCTGTGTCACGACACATTGCCTGATAGCAATGTCTCATCAATAACTAAAGGAGGTCTCAAATCTGTGTCCCGACACAATGCCTGATAGCAATGTCTCATCCATAACTAAAGGAGGTCTCAAATCTGTGTCACGACACATTGCCTGATAGCAATGTCTCATCCATAACTAAAGGAGGTCTCAAATCTGTGTCCCGACACAATGCCTGATAGCCATGTCTCATCCATAACTAAAGGAGGTCTCAAATCTGTGTCACGACACATTGCCTGATAGCAATGTCTCATCCATAACTAAAGGAGGTCTCAAATCTGTGTCACGACACAATGCCTGATAGCAATGCCTCATCCATAACTAAAGGAGGTCTCAAATCTGTGTCACGACACAATGCCTGATAGCAATGCCTCATCCATAACTAAAGGAGGTCTCAAATCTGTGTCGTGACACAATGCCTGATAGCAATGCCTCATCCATAACTAAAGGAGGTCTCAAATCTGTGTCACGACACAATGCCTGATAGCAATGCCTCATCCATAACTAAAGGAGGTCTCAAATCTGTGTCGTGACACAATGCCTGATAGCCATGTCTCATCCATAACTAAAGGAGGTCTCAAATCTATGCCTGATAGCAATGTCTCATCCATAACTAAAGGAGGTCTCAAATCTGTGTCATGACACAATGCCTGATAGCAATGCCTCATCCATAACTAAAGGAGGTCTCAAATCTGTGTCATGACACAATGCCTGATAGCCATGTCTCATCCATAACTAAAGGAGGTCTCAAATCTGTGTCACGACACAATGCCTGATAGCAATGTCTCATCCATAACTAAAGGAGGTCTCAAATCTGTGTCCCGACACAATGCCTGATAGCAATGTCTCATCCATAACTAAAGGAGGTCTCAAATCTGTGTCACGACACATTGCCTGATAGCAATGTCTCATCCATAACTAAAGGAGGTCTCAAATCTGTGTCCCGACACAATGCCTGATAGCCATGTCTCATCCATAACTAAAGGAGGTCTCAAATCTGTGTCACGACACATTGCCTGATAGCAATGTCTCATCCATAACTAAAGGAGGTCTCAAATCTGTGTCACGACACAATGCCTGATAGCAATGCCTCATCCATAACTAAAGGAGGTCTCAAATCTGTGTCGTGACACAATGCCTGATAGCAATGCCTCATCCATAACTAAAGGAGGTCTCAAATCTGTGTCACGACACAATGCCTGATAGCAATGCCTCATCCATAACTAAAGGAGGTCTCAAATCTGTGTCGTGACACAATGCCTGATAGCAATGCCTCATCCATAACTAAAGGAGGTCTCAAATCTGTGTCCCGACACAATGCCTGATAGCAATGTCTCATCCATAACTAAAGGAGGTCTCAAATCTGTGTCACGACACATTGCCTGATAGCAATGTCTCATCCATAACTAAAGGAGGTCTCAAATCTATGCCTGATAGCAATGTCTCATCCATAACTAAAGGAGGTCTCAAATCTGTGTCATGACACAATGCCTGATAGCAATGTCTCATCCATAACTAAAGGAGGTCTCAAATCTGTGTCACGACACATTGCCTGATAGCCATGTCTCATCCATAACTAAAGGAGGTCTCAAATCTGTGTCATGACACAATGCCTGATAGCAATGTCTCATCCATAACTAAAGGAGGTCTCAAATCTGTGTCGTGACACAATGCCTGATAGCAATGTCTCATCCATAACTAAAGGAGGTCTCAAATCTGTGTCCCGACACAATGCCTAATAGCAATGTCTCATCCATAACTAAAGGAGGTCTCAAATCTGTGTCGTGACACAATGCCTGATAGCAATGTCTCATCCATAACTAAAGGAGGTCTCAAATCTGTGTCACGACACATTGCCTGATAGCAATGTCTCATCCATAACTAAAGGAGGTCTCAAATCTGTGTCATGACACAATGCCTGATAGCAATGTCTCATCCATAACTAAAGGAGGTCTCAAATCTGTGTCATGACACAATGCCTGATAGCAATGTCTCATCCATAACTAAAGGAGGTCTCAAATCTGTGTCATGACACAATGCCTGATAACAATGTCTCATCCATAACTAAAGGAGGTCTCAAATCTGTGTCATGACACAATGCCTGATAGCAATGTCTCATCCATAACTAAAGGAGGTCTCAAATCTGTGTCACGACACAATGCCTGATAGCAATGTCTCATCCATAACTAAAGGAGGTCTCAAATCTGTGTCACGACACAATGCCTGATAGCAATGTCTCATCCATAACTAAAGGAGGTCTCAAATCTGTGTCACGACACAATGCCTGATAGCAATGTCTCATCCATAACTAAAGGAGGTCTCAAATCT
This sequence comes from Ostrea denselamellosa, assembly GCA_024699665.1. Taxonomy (NCBI): domain Eukaryota; kingdom Metazoa; phylum Mollusca; class Bivalvia; order Ostreida; family Ostreidae; genus Ostrea; species Ostrea denselamellosa. The sequence continues at coordinate 2,470,777 of JAMZEH010000002.1, forward strand.
GTGTCATGACACAATGCCTGATAGCCATGTCTCATCCATAACTAAAGGAGGTCTCAAATCTGTGTCGTGACACAATGCCTGATAGCCATGTCTCATCCATAACTAAAGGAGGTCTCAAATCTGTGTCACGACACAATGCCTGATAGCAATGTCTCATCCATAACTAAAGGAGGTCTCAAATCTGTGTCGTGACACAATGCCTGATAGCAATGTCTCATCCATAACTAAAGGAGGTCTCAAATCTGTGTCGTGACACAATGCCTGATAGCCATGTCTCATCCATAACTAAAGGAGGTCTCAAATCTGTGTCATGACACAATGCCTGATAGCAATGTCTCATCCATAACTAAAGGAGGTCTCAAATCTGTGTCATGACACAATGCCTGATAGCCATGTCTCATCCATAACTAAAGGAGGTCTCAAATCTGTGTCACGACACAATGCCTGATAGCCATGTCTCATCCATAACTAAAGGAGGTCTCAAATCTGTGTCATGACACAATGCCTGATAGCAATGTCTCATCCATAACTAAAGGAGGACTACTACACCAGAGAAATTGGATGTGGATGAAAAGTACGGAATATGTACAACACTATTTTGAAATTGAAAACCTTTTAGTCGGAAGATGTAATTTCATTAGAAAATAATCTGGAAAAAATTGAAAACCCCTGCTGGATTTGAACTCACAATCTATAAATTTACCGTTGATACATTAATGTTCTAAGCTACTCAGCTAGGCAATTAAATCTAAAAGGAATGGACAAATATTGCTAATATTTATTTTTTCCATTCATGCTTTAAAAGATTGATTGATTATTATTGATTGATTATTTATTGCTTTCCACCACACTCAACAATTTTTCAGTTATCTGGTGGCGTCCAGTTTTTGTTGGTGGAGGAGAGAACCCAGATACAATGTACCTGGGAAGAGACCACCAACCTTCCGCAAGTAAACTGGCAAACTTGCTCACATAACGCCACGGCCAAGATTCGAACACGCTCCGACAGAGGTGAGAGGCTTTGTGATTTTGAGCCCGAAGCTCTAACCACTCGGCCACGGAGGCCCCCTATGTTTTAAAAGAAAGTCAGCCATTATGATGATTTTTTTTTCGTTTACATAATATTTTATTATGTTGAAACATAATTGGATTGGACAGCAAGCATTGCCTATATAAGCCCTCTCTATACAATATACGTAGTCAAGGACATACAGATAGAGAAATGTTTGATTACATATTTGTATAATTACAGTTTAATAGTGACAATGAAACATTACAATAATATTGGATTAAATAAACTGTTGGTAACAGCAAAATATAGATTGTTGATGTGTTTGAAAATTATATGCTAATTTGCAACAGAATACAATAATATTGAATGAAGCAAACTGTTTGGCAACAGCGATATAATATAGATTAATGATATGTTTTGAATTCTATGATAATTTATAACTTAATGTATGATTGACAAGAGTGATTTAGGTAAAGTATCAAGAATTACTAGTAAAGGGAAAGGAAAAAAAAAGAAACACATAAACAAGTTGGTTCTGTGGTCTGAGAATGAAATGACTCTACTTGTGGATAAGATAAATTCATGTAAAATTCTGAAAATTGCAACATTTTGGTTATAACTAAGGTTATTGCCACCATTCAAAATGAGTGTTAAAGGATAGAGGTAATGGTAATTGCAGATTGTTAAAACTCTCTATCAATCTTTGTCTTTGTATACAATATTTTGGACACTTCAGGAAAAAGTGAAGTGTCGTTTCAGAACTACTTTGACACATGTCACAATTTGGATTTTTCCCCAAGAAAATGATTAAATAAATCAGCATTAAGATTGCTAGCATTATTTGGCAATTGACAATGCAGTATTTGCTTTACGATTGCGATAGTTGTAATATATCTTAGGTTTAAAGGAATATATACTTTTTATGACACGTTTGAATGATGATAAAGTTGGAAGACTTCGAATATTAAAAGGTAGGTCATTCCACAACTTTATACTTGAAGACGTAAAGCTATTCATAAATGAAGTTGTTTTCACTAATGGAATATTAAACTTAAGAGAGTCCTGATTTCTTAATGAATAACAATTAAGAGATAAAATACATGGCTGAAGTAGGTCTTGCAAATACTGGGGAGCTGATCCATGAACTAGTTTGTAAAATAACGCAACTTGATGTATTTTTCTTCTTATTGCTAATGTATCCCATCCAAGCTCATTATACAGTATTGTTCTTGATGAGTTGATCCTTAAGCCTGTTATTATTCGTGCTGCTGCAACTTGAACATCTTCAATTAAATTTGCATCTCTTTCAGTACAATTATCCCAAACAATATCTGAATATTCAAGGATGGGACGAACATAAGAAAATTTTTTTTTTTTATCAATGAATCCCTTTTGAGAGTATGCTTTAACATTCTTACGATATTTAATCGATTACATGGTTTGGCGTGAATATTAAGTCTATGTGTTCTCCAGCTTCCATCATGATGGAATCTTATTCCCAAATGAGTATGGGGCTCAACATTTTGAATAACTGGGCCATGTACCCCAAATTTTACCTTTGGATTACATATATTTTTCCTACTAAAATCCAAATTGACTGTTTTGCTGGGATTAAATTCAATTGCCCATTTGCTAGACCAATGATGAATTTTTCCAAGATCATTAGTTAATGAATTTGCAGAATTAACAATGTTATCATTGACTATTACATAAAGAGATGTATCATCTGCAAAGAGCCTAACAGGGTTGGCTAGATCTGTAGAGATGTCAATATATAAAAGGAATAAAAAGGGTCCTAAAACTGACCCTTGAGGGACCCCTGAATTGGTGGCTCTAGAGGTTGATGAAAAACCATCCAAAACTACTTTTTTGAGTTCTATCAGATATATAGTTTTCAATCCACTTAATAAATTGTTCTGAAATGCCATAATACTTTCATTTATAAAGGATACCTTTGTGCCATACTCTATCCATTGCTTATGAGATATCACAGAAGTCAAATCTAATGTCTTTGCTTTTATCAAGACAAGATATTATTGTATGATATATTTCAAGTAACTGATTAGTTGTAGAATCACCAAGTTTAAACCCAGATTGATATTTGTTAATTATGTTATTTTCTTCACAATAATTGTAAATATGTTTAAGTATAATTTTTTCTAAGATTTTATATATAACTGATGTTATTGATATTGGCCGATAGTTGTTTACGTCATGTGCGCTACCCTTATTTTTATAGATAGGAGTGATATGAGCATTTTTCAAAATATCTGGAAGTTTACTTAGTGAAAGGGAAGAATTAAATAGTTTTGTGAGGGGCTTTATTATTGAATGAGATATATTTTTAAGGACCATGGGTGATACACTATCAGAACCTGGTGGTTTTGTAATATTTAATGTTTGAAGCCGATCCAAGACTTCCTATTCTGTAATAACAAAATCACCGAGAGTGTAATCTAGGGGAGGCCCAGGTCCATGTAATGGTACATTCGGTTCACAATATAAGGTTGACACTCCAGCAAAATGCTCATTAAGTATGTTAGCTTTGTCAACAGGATGAAAGTATGTGTGATCTGTGGACCTTAAAGTGGCAATGGCTTGATATTATTGTTTTGTTTTAGTCAAAGATTTAACAATTCTCCACAATTTTCTAGGAGGTACAGATTTATCTATTTCATCTGATAATTTTTTGTTGTGTTTAAGTTGAGAAATTCGTATTTCATCAGTAACTTTATTTCTTCGGATACGATACTGTTCCCAGTGAACAGGGTTTTGAGTCCTAACTGCTTTTCTATGAATACGGTTTCTTTTCCTCATTAACTTTCTGATGGAGTTGTTCATAAAAACTTTATCTCTGGGTCAAACTGTTATTCTTTTTGTTGGAATATGCTTTTTAATTTTATTATGATGAAGCAGTATACCTCCTTAAAACAGACATTTTCATCAGTTTTAAGATGAGCTTACGAATCTTGGCTCAGTATCATGACGTGGTTATAAGCAACAAAATGAACTTGATTCAGATTCTCTATATTTGTGTTAGATATGAGCTTTAATGTCTCTACAATAAAATGTTTTGCCCAAGAAAATATGTTTATTTACTCATGACCTTCCTTTAGCGTCCTTGGTTAGGGTCATAACACATTATTGGATAATAATGTGACCTTTAAAGTAATGTACCTCCACTAAGTTATGATCATAACATGGAGTAGAATGGATGAGCAGACAGATAGACAGAGAGTCCTACTGATGACCAATACCACTCTGTTTGTGGGGACTGTCACTGTGTACCCTAGGTTTGTTTGTAAATGTCCTGGCGTAAAAAGTCAATTTTTAAAGAATTCCACATTTTCAATACTTTAATACATGATTGATGTAGACACACCCTTGTGTCAGAACTGCCCACCAAAGAGAATTTTATGTCCACCAAGGGGCTATGAATTTCACATTCTGGTAAGCAACCAGTTTTGAAGCTAGATGGTCTGGAACTGAAGATCTTTATAGGGTTAATACATTTTCACTATATAATATATACAATCACACACACCAAGGGCTTGAACTCCTTCCCCTAACCCAGAAGCCATGGTTTTGATCAGCAAAATCAAACACCAAGTGTGAAATATAACAATCCCATCCCAGACTATCTGAATCCAAAATGTCCTCACACTAGACTTACATGTAACAGAACTGGAAACAGGAGAGATTATAATTCTCCTAAACGTAGGTAGAAACCTTTACAAATTATTTGTAAACACAGTATGCATATCTGGAATTCATTAAGATGTAAAATATCAATAATTTCAAAAAGCATATTAGTTACACTACAACAAAACCTCCTACCTACTTCAAATCTCAAGTGGAACACAAGACATTACAGATCTAGATAATTGCATACTTGACTGTGACTTGCACATATGTAATGGCACTGGCAGTGCCAAATGTTTCTGTGGTTTTCTATAAGGTACATTCCATTTTTCTCTCTTATATATTTCCACGAAATAACTTGTTTGTTCAACTTTTGCAATTAAATCAAATACTTATAAAAATATACAATCAGATTGACATTAGTTGTTGTCCTTACCCAGAATTCAACACAATTTTAGTACTCTAGTTTTGTCTGACTAACATTCTGGGTAGTTCAATAGATTAGTAAAAATCAATGTTTCTTATGTCATGTTTGAATGGTCAAGTCAAGTTGTCTCATTCCATTCAAAAGTTTTGACTTCTTTTGAAATATTTCAATTTCAACAGCATAACAATAGATGATGGTCATTTTGGAAAAGCAAATAATAAAAAATGATGCATTTTAGTCAGAGTTGTATATATGTATCTTGAGTATCGTGAAAAATTGTGAGGAAAAGCAATCTAAGGAAAAGCACTTTAAGAGCATTTAATTTTCTGAAGGAATATTTCCCCTGACTTCTCTACAGGCTATCATCCTGAGCCTGCAACCCAATGACTAGGAAATTTCTGGCAGGTAGTTTAAACAGTATTTACTTCAAATTCACAAATGTATAGAATGTATATACATTTCTAGCAGGCCTAGTGGTTAGAAATTACAACAGTCATAAGTACTACTGCCCTCATGAAGTCAGAGTTTAAACCTAACCCTTACACTATAGATGCTATATACCAAATCTGATCTTAAAAAATGGTCCAATAAGTAAAAAATATCCAAACGATAATGCATGACAGACATAGTATGACGGTGGACAACACAGACTGGAGGAGGTCACATGACTGAATAGGGTGACCTTAAAAAGGATAAAACTTTGACAGACACATCCATTTCATTGTTAATTATCAATATACTGTCGTTTCATATATTTCATGGGCATCAGATTTCTTGAATCTGTCAGAAAATGCAATTTCCATGGATGTGTATTTTTTTTTAAAGCTTTTGTGTGTTCCTCCTTTATGAGGTAAAATTGCAGTTTGTTGAGCACCTTATAATTTTCTTGATGTGGCATAAAAGTGGCATTCAAGAAAAAGGTACGAAACCACAATATCTGACATAATTTGGACATGTTAGATGTGTGACAAACAAAAATACTACTTTACACCAGAGAAAAGTTGGCCTCAAGAAAATGTCTGAATGGAAGTCATTCTAGTCTAGGGTGGAAAATATATGCATAAATCAAACTTATATTCTGTGCTAATATCATACCTCAACAACATCTTTTGATTTATCACCAAGCTCTGTAATAAAGAAGAAAATGTGAATTTCTGGTAATGAAAGCAGTTTTAATTTCAAAAACAACCTAGCAGATGTAACCATTAAATTTCACGTAACTTTAATAAAGGGTGATTTTCTAGAAACACAAACATGTGTCCAATTGAAGGAAATCTTGAACTTGACCTATCACCTTTGACCTTTATTTCCGAAAGTATGACTACCACAGTGAAACTCCTCAAAACTGGTACCTTTGAAAACAAGCCCCCCCCCCCCTCCCCCCCCCCCCCTTGAATTTTACCCAATCTTGAAAGTCTTATGTAGTCCTTCATAATATTGGTCACTCCTAACAAGATGCCCATGGGCCACATTGCTCACTTGAGTTGCCTTGGCCCATATTCAAAGACTTTCCCTAAATATATTTGCATGTAAAACTTTGATCCCCTACCCCCAGGCCATGATTTTAACAAAACTGAATCTGCATTATGTCAGAAAGCGGCCATGTAAACTTCTTGAGAAGATGATTTTTAAAGATTGTTTTTCCTATATTTCCACATTTAAAAATTTGGTCCCCTATTGTAACCCCCACCCTACCCCCAGCGACCATGATTTTAATAACTTGAATCTGCACTATGTCAGGAAGCTTCCATGTAAATCTGAACTTTACTGGCCAAGTGGCTCTTGAGAAAAAGATTTTTAAATGACCCACTCTATATATGCATTTTCATGATTATCTAACCTTTGAGTCCTATGGGGATCCAGATTGTTAGAATAGATCCTCATTACCCTTTCTTGTCATAAGAAGCGACTAAATGGGGTAGTCCTTTAGATGAGACCGCAAAATCCAAGGCCCCATGTCATAGCAGGTGTGGCACATTAAAGATCCCTTCCTGCTCAAACGCCATAAGCGCCTAGCATAGGCCTAAATTTTACAGTCCTTCACCAGCAATGGTGACATCTCCATATGAGTGAAAAATTCTCGAGTGGGACTATAAATAATATATAATAAATCAATCTAACCTTTGAAGAGAGTATGACCCTTCATTTGGACAAACTTGAATCCCTTTCTCCCAAGGATGATTTGTACCAAGTTTGATTGAAATTGGCTCAGTGGTTCTGAAGAAGGTAATTTTTGAAATTTGTCAGTATATTTTTACTACAGTATTTCGCTATCATCTACCCTTGGTAAAAAACATTGCTCTTCATTTGAACAAATTTGAATCCACTACACCCAAGGATGCTTTCTGCCAAATTAGGTTGAAATTGGCCCAGTACTAGTTCTGGAGAAGAAGTCAAAATATGTGAAATGTTTACATACAGATGAATGGAGGACAGTAGGTGATCAGAAAAGCTCATTTGAGCTTTCAGTTCAGGTGAGCTAAAAACTTGACATTGGCCATTCTTTCAAAATTTACTGTTAATAGACATAGAAAATACTTCCAAACAAAACTGGCCTCACCCTACAGTTAGTGATCATGTGCAAAATCACACACTTATATTTACAATTTCTTCTGATATCTCCATCTACAAATTGTAATGATAGCCACTTCTTCATGAATGTGTTGCAGCTGTAAACAATGCACGTATAAATACATAGGAATACAGTACATCTAAAATTTTAATGGTTCAGAATTTCCAACAAAAACGTAAACTGTACAATATGAAATAAACTTCATGAAGCATGCCAGCATAAAGCATTGCAATTCTGTGATTACTGGAGCACACATTAATAGCAATGATAGTGATCAGTATCAGCTTTAAGAAAGGGATATAACTCTTCATCACATGTCACATTTCATTGGCCACCCTGCTAGTCTAAACTTCTTTGACAGCTGGCCAGTATTGAGGAGTTTCACACACAGATTTGACCTTTCATTTCAATGAGTATGAATTTTTTATCTTGTATGATGAAAAACTATGACTATGGCTGAAGTTAAGACAGAAAAACTGACAAACAAGCAGACCGAAAGTTAAAATATGCTGCACTAATTACTCAAAACACAAGCAAACAATTTATTTGTTACATTTACGTTGAGTTCATTTGTGCAATTATCAATACTGTTCATTTTCTAATATTGATTGAAATTCACAAAATTACACTTTAAATTCCAATCTGTAATCAACATTACCCACGTTAATCCTGAAAGGGTACTAATCATTATCAGAAATACTGACTTGTACATGTATTTGTTCTATTTCTCATCATGTCTACCTTCTTTTTCTGGTTCAGTGTCTGTGATCTTCTGTCCATCAGAGCTCAGTCTCTGTTTGAACAAGTGGTGGTCTACATCCAGCTGCTGCTCCCCTGAGACATCCATGGCGTCTATACTTAAATCTACAGAGAAAACTTCCACTGACTTAATCACTAACAGGATTTTAACCTGTATAAGTTGACTATGCTGTGAATTCTGGTGCAAACTCAATACTGTTTGAAACAGTCAGATTTTTCTGCTTTAAGGCCCTAAATGGTCAGATATAGTTTATTTCAAAAATACTGTTGAATTATTCACTCTTGTGTGATATATATGACTACTTATTTTTGTGGAATGAAATTTTCCTGGCATTAAAGGGAAAAAAGCATGATATCCTGGCAACTTGATTTCATGGCATAGAAGGTCTTACCATTTATTTTATTTGTAGTTCAATTTCTCTGTCAGTGAATTTCAAAATTACAAGTACATGTATGTAAACAGGAAAAAAAAACACTGATGCCCCTCTGTCGTTCAAACTTCTGAAATAAAGGCCTTGTCATAAGGAATGCACATGTGAGATACAAAAGCCCTATCACCATCCATTCCAAAGTTTTGGACAAGACTAAAGTTTTTCAAAAATAGTGAAAACTCCAAGGTGAATGGCATAAGTTCAAGAATTTGATACCAAAAGAAAGATCTTGTCACAAGGAATACACATGTAAAATATGAAAACCATTGCACAATCTATTCAAAAATTAAGGCCATATTTAAAACTTTTGCAAACAAACAGACAGAGGGACAGACCAAAAACTATATCTAGGTGTGCAATTATGGAATAATCAACCGTTGGAACTTCGCAATCTTGAATCACACAGAACATTCAACAAGACAAAACACTTCTGTTCAAACTTGAATATATTTTAGCATAAATCAATATCACATCATAGACTACGTATGTATTTCTTGTCTCGACATCTGACTGCCATACTCTTACACAGCATTTTGGTATCTTATCGCTATTTTAGTAATAATTTGTCAATTTTATTCTTAACAGTTCTTTAAGAAGTGTTACATCTTCATTAGGACAACCTCTGTAAAGCGCATAAAAACTATACGTAATTTTGTGCTATATAAATGAATATAATAATAATAATAATAATATGCCCACCCCCAATTCCCAATCTCTAATTATGGGGGCATAAAGACAACAAAAATTAAACCCTGGTGGAATATTATGATTTTACAGTATGTAATAAATTCTTTTTAAAGCTAAATCAAACAAGAGGCCCATGGGCTTTAATGATCACCTGAGTATCATAGCCCATACAGGCAGTCTCACATTTCCATATAAGCCTCAATATGGAGTCTTCTGTGTACATGTTTATGATCTTTCAAAATACATACAATTCCTATTCAATTACAGAAGAAGAAGAAATGGAAGTTTGAAGCACAAAAATCATTTTAAAATCTCGTAATTATTTTATACATTTTCATGTAGCCAAATTGTCCCTGCACAAGGACCCAGGAGCCATGAATTTCACAATTTAGGTAGAAAGCTTCATGGACATTATAGTCATGCATTTCGTTTTTCTCAAGTATATGCGAGAGTAGAAAAGAAGATTTTCTAAGATTAATACATTTTCACTATATGGCCATATTGGCCCCACCCTAGGGTCTGAACCCCTGACACAGGAGTCATGAATTTCACAAATTTGGTAGAGAGCTTCATGGACATCATTATCATGCATATAGTTTTTCTCAAATATATATGGAAGTAAAGAAAAAGATGTTCTAAGATTTAATGCATTTTGACTATATCTCCATATCAGGTTGTGGGAAACATGAATTCTGCAGTAACTGTGGTACATCATTATTATAGTGAGATTCATCAAATGTTAGCTACCAATTATTGTTCATATTTATACCCACCATAAGCTGCATTTTAATTGGCCAGCATATAATTTGATAAAATTGAGGTTATCTATGGCTAAAAATATAGTGTAATCTCACTAGAGTAGTGATATACCACTATTGTAGCAGAATTTATGTCCCCCCACAACATGCATATTGGCCCCACCCTAGGGCCTGAACCCCTGACCCAGGGACCATGAATTTCACAATTTTGATAGGGGGCTTTATGGACATCATAACCATGCATTTAGTTTTTCTCCCACAAGAGTGGGGGGCCTCTGTGGCCGAGTGGTTAGAGCATCGGGCTCAAAATCACAAAGCCTCTCACCTCTGTCGGCGCGTGTTCGAATCTCGGCCGCGGTGTTATGTGAGCAAGTTTGCCAGTTTACTTGCGGAAGGTCGGTGGTCTCTTCCCAGGTACATTGTATCTGGGTTCTCTCCTCCACCAACAAAAACTGGACGCCACCAGATAACTGAAAAATTGTTGAGTGTGGCGGAAAGCAATAATCAATCAATCAATCAATCAATCCCACAAGAGTGAGAGTAGAGAAGACTTTTGAAAATCTAGCTTTTTTTTAGCACATTTGGCTGTGCCCCTGAGTCCTGAGGGGTGGTAAGGTCATACATTTCAAAATTATATACCTCTTACACTAAAGATGCTTCACACCAAAAATGGTAACAATTGGCCTTGTAGTTTTCAAGAAGAAGTTAAAAATGTAACAGTGTTAACATACAACGGACTATGGACAAAGACCAATGGCAAAAGGTCACCTGAGTCACTCAGCTGACCTAGAAATCTGTATAACAAGTGGTTGCTCCTAATATCATTACATTCTGTGAGAGGTTACAAGCTAATAATGCTAAAAATGAGATTGGATAGACAACACTATTCCAGTAATTATTTCCAGAATGACCTTGACATTTGAAATACATAAATGAACTTGAGTAATTCTTGCCCAGAGGTTACGTTAAATGAAAATTTGTGTGACATTTAATCAAAATACACTGAAAAATTTAAAGGATATGAGCTTCTAATCAGTATTTCTGTTCGGTCAAAATCCAACTGTTGCTTGTAAATACATACATGCACAAGGCACTTTTGGGAAGTCTATATCAATATTGATGCGTATTTTTTGTCCTCTCGTTGTATCCACGAACAATTCTGGTTGAACATCTTTTGTGAGATAAAAGTTCAGTTCAGAAATAAACAGAATCACCATCAGGAGTGAACTAACCACGGTCACTGAAAAATAAAAATAAATATTAATCACCATCAGGAGCGAACTAACCACAGTCAATGAAAAATAAATATTAATCACCACTGTCAATGAAAAATAAATATTAATCACCATGGTCACTGAAAAAATTCCCTGATTGTTCACTACAGTCTATTCCCTGATTGTTCACTACAGTCTATTCCCTGATTGTTCACTAAAGTCCATTTATTCCCTGATTGTTCACTACAGTCTATTACCTCATTGTTCACTACAGTCTATTTATTCCCTGATTGTTCACTACAGTCTATTCCCTGATTGTTCACTACAGTCTATTCCCTGATTGTTCACTACATTCTATTCCCTCATTGTTCACTACATTCTATTCCCTGATTGTTCACTACAGTCTATTCCCTGATTGTTCACTACAGTCTATTTATTCCCTGACTGTTCAATACAGTCTATTCCCTGATTGTTCACTACAGTCTACTCCCTGACTGTTCACTACAGTCTATTCCCTGATTGTTCACTACAGTCTATTCCCTGATTGTTCACTACAGTCTATTCCCTGATTGTTCACTACAGTCTATTCCCTGACTGTTCACTACAGTCTATTCCCTGATTGTTCACTACAGTTTATTCCCTGATTGTTCACTACAGTCTATTCCCTGATTGTTCACTACAGTCTATTCCCTGATTGTTCACTACAGTCTATTTATTCCCTGACTGTTCACTACAGTCTATTCCCTGATTGTTCACTACAGTCTATTCCCTGATTGTTCACTACAGTCCATTTATTCCCTGATTGTTCACTACAGTCTATTCCCTGATTGTTCACTACAGTCTATTCCCTGATTGTTCACTACAGTCTATTCCCTGATTGTTCACTACAGTCTATTCCCTGATTGTTCACTACAGTCTATTTATTCCCTGACTGTTCAATACAGTCTATTCCCTGATTGTTCACTACAGTCTATTCCCTGATTGTTCACTACAGTCTATTCCCTGATTGTTCACTACAGTTTATTTATTCCCTGATTGTTCACTACAGTCTATTTATTCTCTGACTGTTCACTACAGTCTATTCCCTGATTGTTCACTACAGTCTATTCCCTGATTGTTCACTACAGTCTATTCCCTGATTGTTCACTACAGTCTATTCCCTGATTGTTCACTACAGTCTATTTATTCCCTGATTGTTCACTACAGTCTATTCCCTGATTGTTCACTACAGTCTATTTATTCCCTGATTGTTCACTACAGTCTATTCCCTGATTGTTCACTACAGTCTATTCCCTGATTGTTCACTACAGTCTATTCCCTGATTGTTCACTACAGTCTATTCCCTGATTGTTCACTACAATCTATTCCCTGATTGTTCACTACAGTCTATTCCCTGATTGTTCACTACAGTCTATTCCCTGATTGTTCACTACAGTCTATTCCCTGATTGTTCACTACATTCTATTCCCTCATTGTTCACTACATTCTATTCCCTGACTGTTCACTACAGTTTATTTATTCCCTGATTGTTCACTACAGTCTATTCCCTGATTGTTCACTACAGTCTATTCCCTGATTGTTCACTACAGTCTATTCCCTGATTGTTCACTACAGTCTATTTATTCCCTGACTGTTCACTACAGTCTATTCCCTGATTGTTCACTACAGTCTATTTATTCCCTGACTGTTCACTACAGTCTATTCCCTGATTGTTCACTACAGTCTATTCCCTGATTGTTCACTACAGTCTATTCCCTGATTGTTCACTACAGTCTATTTATTCCCTGACTGTTCAATACAGTCTATTCCCTGACTGTTCACTACAGTCTACTCCCTGATTGTTCACTACAGTCTATTCCCTGATTGTTCACTACAGTCTATTTATTCCCTGATTGTTCACTACAGTCTATTCCCTGATTGTTCACTACAGTCTATTCCCTGATTGTTCACTACAGTCTATTCCCTGATTGTTCACTACAGTCTATTTATTCCCTGATTGTTCACTACAGTCTATTCCCTGATTGTTCACTACAGTCTATTCCCTGATTGTTCACTACAGTCTATTTATTCCCTGATTGTTCACTACAGTCTATTCCCTGATTGTTCACTACAGTCTATTCCCATAGAATGGATCTGGAACAATTTGAAAAAAAACCCAAAACAAAACAAAAAACAGAACAATTTGTACCAACTTCAATGTATAAAATTTATGTCCAAATGCTCATCCGAGGTGTGCTAAAAATGACAAGAGATGTACAAATTTGACATTGCATCAGCCCACTTGGATGCAGTAATGTTACCAAGAATCCTATTCATTTTAGATTTCAATTCAAATTAAGTTTATTTATGATTATTTTCAACTTACTCATTAAAGAACTCTCAACAATCAATAAAATGCATTATTTATTGCAAGTGTTTCAGAATGGCAAATGTGAAATTTAGCCTTGATCACACAAGTCACTTAATCTACTATGCTGCACTCAAACGGAGACAGTGGAGATAACATTTGTTGATACCTGTGATGATGACGTTGTTCAAGATCAGCCAAATTTAGTCCCAAAAGATGACAATTGTGATAAGAATAACTCTGTTTAAACTCTCGATTTAATTTGATTATTCAAAAAGCAGACATGAACCCTGAAAAATAAAACTAGAATACTGTAATAGAATTGTTGTCTTTTACCTTTGAATTCCAGCTTAAAGGGGCAAGGTCATGATTTGACCTGAAAATGTTCAAGTTTTAGTTTTTCATTTTTAATGTTTACAATGCTTAACTAAGGCACAGGTATTTCTTATGATCAACCAAATTCGAATCAGTTGTCGAGTTACAGAGCCCACAATTCTTTGTTATGTAAACAAGGTTTGCGTTATGTAAACAAGGCTTGTATTATGTAAACAAGGCTCGTGTTATGTAAACAAGGCTTGTATTATGTAAATAAGGCTTGTATTATGTAAACAAGGCTTGAGTTGTGTAAACAAGGCTTGCATTATGTAAACAAGGCTCACGTTATGAACACAAGGCTCGTGTTATGTAAACAAGGCTCATGCCATGTTTTTGTTTACATATATATTTTTTAATAGAAAATATCATGTTTAAAACAAAATGAGATGTGACAAAGACCAGAAACTGTTTGAATGTGTTCAGAATAATCTCGTAAATTAAAAAATCTCCTTTAAACAACATTTTTACTAGTGCATTTAACCTATATAAACAAAAACATGGCAAGAGCCTTGCTTACATAACAAAGAATTGTGAGCTCTGTATCTCTCATGTAACTTGTCAACTGACATTCAAATTTTTGCTGACTATTAGAAATACCTTTAAGTTAGTGACACATTCTTAACATTCAAAATGAAAAAAATCAATTTTGAAAATTTTCAACTCAAATTGTGTCCACATCCATTTAAGTGAAGAAGTATATATTTATTACATGCATCAGTACTAATGGGTTGCTGGTTTTCAGCCAAAACATATTTTGAGTTGTCAGCAGTCCTGGTCCATCTGATTGATTTTTTTTGAGTTTTGAACACTGAAAAGTTAATTGAGGGCAGAGTCCTATCATGGGCTGAAGGTCCATAAGAGTGAAGTTTTCCCAGTAGGCGTGATAGGTAACACATATAATTTACATGTTCAAAAAGGAAAATATAGAAAACTAGTGAAAAATTGAACTTGAAAATTTTGGTTAAAATGGTGTTAATTCAAATGCAATCATGAGAACATGTATTTTGCCATATTAAATCTTGTGTACCCAAGTTCACATCATTCTGAGATGTTCCATAAAATCCTTAAAAGCATGTAAACCATATTTTCTTAATCATATAATCAATCCTTGATTGTACCAGGTCTCTCATGTTTGTAAATTTGCAAAACACCAATGCTAAATATGATATCAAAATGCACTTTTTATGTCAATGTGTTATATTTCTTGTATTCAATGAATAAGCAGAATTAATGTCTAAAGTTATGTAACAAGATGTTTTAAAAGATACTTTGACAGCTGTCTGTACACATCAGATAACTTGGGAATTTTTTTATCCCATTCATGATCGCAGCAGCTACATAGACCTAGATATAATCTCAGTGAGACTCACCAAGGCTGGACATTTGGACTGACGCCTCTTCCAAATCTCACACCAGTGTCATACAAAGTGATTCGGAAAAGTTTGCCTGAACTTCAGTCGCTTGTTGCAATTAAAATGACTTAAACTGAATCTCTCACCCACTTCAACTTTTCACATTAGATATTCTATTACAATAAAACTTGCATATGTTTTTGCCTTTATAATGTGTAAATCCCATTGTATAGAAATTGGTTATTTTTTAACTCATTGCAAATGGCCACTTATTCATTAGTCTGGATCCACTCAATGTTTGTGCATATGCAGTCGGTGTGTACACAGATGTCAGGATGATCTAGACTGATCAAATGGTGGCGTAAAAAATAACTATTTACTGTGGGATTTACACTATGTAAAGGTAAGAAATGCAAGTTTTATTGTAATAAGGAGTTAATAGGATGTCTAAGGCAAAAAGTTAAAGCAGGCAAAAAATTCAGTTTAGCCCATTGTAATCACAACAAACGGCCAAAGTTCAGACAAGATTTCCCAAATCACTTTGTGATACTGGTCTGAGATTCGGAAGACACGTCAGCCCAAATAGCCAGCCTCAACGAATCCCCTGAAATTATGCAACATAGTGCTTTGAAATTGAACAAACATTAAGACTAGCCCTTTATTGGGATAACAATCGTTAATTCACAAGGTACATTCAATATAAACCTAGATTAGCTGTAGATGTCTTATCCAGCAGATAGATCGTAAACGCAGGCTCTGTTATGGGTATAAATACTAGTATCAATACTCTTTCTCCCTCAAACAAGATCACGTCCTAAGACTTATTAAAATGTCTTGTCCTGAACTCAAAACACGTGTTCCCTAACACCTTAATTTACATATTATGAAATGAGGGGGGAACCTGTTATATGTACGTAAACTTCAACTGCGATGGTATTTGGAATACAAACCAAGGGCTCCGCCGAAAGTTTTCACTCTGAAGTCTTCTAGCGTCTTTGGATACGCGTCAAATTGCCGCAATCGTTCTATAAAGTTGTTTTCCGGCATATTGAAGACAGCAAACAATCTGTACGTGTCGAAATAAAAACAGGATGTTGACATCCAATTTTAACTCTTTACAATGGAGAGTCTATAGAAGGGAGGTAACTACTACCTATGGTGACTTATTTGTGCCATATCATGTTTTTATTATTTGGGTGATAACGTGTAACAGGATCGCATGAAGGGATTCATACCCGGGCCCCCTGAATGTTTAGTTAGGTACTCTTGCAACTGAGCCATCTGGCCACCGGCGATCGAACCTGTCTTGCTGCTATACACTAAGAAGTCAATTAAAAATCAAATGTAACAGGGTTTCTTTCCGGAAGATTATATATAGATATAACGAACCACCTGTTGGGTTCAGGTCTGTATATTAGACACAGTGATGAATTCCGAAGACAATATTTATATTTTTATTTATCTCTATCTCAATAGCCCCTTCTATGGGAAGAAGCTTCCTTCAGAAAACTACTGCTAGGACAATGATCAAGAAGACATGTAGGAATCACTCAGAAATTAAGGATTTAAGTCTGTTAGTCAGTCAAAAAAACTGTCTATCAAAATATTTACAAGTCAAGTCTCTCCAACGTTTCTGAATAATCTTCACTGTATTCAACACTGGCGGTAAAAACTACAGAACTCAGAAACTTAACCAAATACAACTTGACAAAATTAATACTGACCAATAAAAAACCTTCATACAGAATGACCAAGCCCTCAAGGTATATAATGTGTAATTGTACCTTTGTGTAGTAGTGTAAATAAAGGGGTGGATCTTAGATCTAAATGTGTATGTATATAAAACATGTAAAGATATATATGTCAGCTATTGAATGGTTTAAAAAATATACTCTATTAATCAAACTTAGCACTATTACACAAATCTGAGCAAAACTCCAACAAAAACTGTAATTAAGAACAAGCACTGCATTTGCAGGAATCTTCTTCCTAACTGTTGATTTGTGATTTAAATTCATTGGTAGATTGATTGATTGATTGATTGGTCTCAGGAGTTTTAGTCTCACCCAAAAGGGCCTTGGCAGTCATTTTCACCCGTCAGTTTCAGAGCTGTCTACTTGTCTACGGGTGACAAAATTGGGTCGCCGATTTACGATGCAGCCGATAGTTCATGACCTAGATACCTGATTTCAGATTTATCCTGCCTCCATATACCACTCAGTTTTAGCATTTTCAGAGATGGCAGATGGTCTCCACAATGAAGACTGTAAAAGACCGTCGTCTCTCACTGCAAGTTGGAAATCATCGTCGGCCCCCTGTCTTAGCAGACTCTCTCTCTCTCTCTCTCTCTCTCTCTCTCTCTCTCTCTCTCTCTCTCTCTCTCTCTCTCTCAGACTTCTATATCTCGTTTCTGGTATTTTACGTTTTTGCACTCTTTGTTTTTAGATTTTACATCAAATTGATATTTCGTTGCCTTACCTCTTTCTTTACTGGTTTGTCGTGTTTAGGCGATAAACATCTCGTTACTAGTCTTCTTTCTTAGTATTTTTCCCTATGCACTCTCAATGATTTCTCTCAACGATTTCTTCTGCTAGATTCGTAGTTCTTCTCAAGTTTTATTTCTTTTAACGATATTTTGTAATGTTCTTTCTTTCTTAGTTTCGCAAGTCTAATTTTCAAGTTGACAAGTATCGTCTTCTCATGGTGTGTTCTTATTGCTGATTCTATTTGATAACTGTCATGTTTCTTTGTATATGTCCATGTGTAATAATATTCGTTTCACAGAATTCAGCAAACATTTGCATGGACACGAATTCTGTGAAGTGAATATTACAGATCATAGTTTACTATGTAATCAGTGGTTTCATACCATCTCATGCCATCTTACACATGCTTAATATGCTCATGTTGTGTGTGTATATATATATATATATATTAATGAATGCACTGTATCGAAATCGCACACTGTGCATATTTTAGTATTTTATTGACTTTGTTTTGGTGTCAGTTTATATGACATCTAATTATTTTGCCTCTCGTAATGATCCTCCATTATACATTAACATCGCAGGGTTAGGGTCTTGTCAGGGTAGATGTAAAGCTGGAGGAATGTTATGATTTCTGTCATCTATTGGATTTTTACAGACAGAAACGCGGACCAGGAGAATCGGGGATTTTTTTATCTTCTAGACAAGGAGTTATCCAAAGGGAATGATTCCTATTTGGCCATGAGTATTTATACCAGGTTCCCAGTCCTTAGATGTGTTCCCTCCAAAGCTACAAGTAACTACTGAAGATCTCCCCAGTTTTGTGCAAAGCTAACCCTAACCCTAACCCAAACCCTAAACCCTAACCCTGACCCTAACCCTGCAACAGAGAGGATGGAGGACATATAGACACTGACTTCAATTTAAGCAGTGACTAACATGGCAATCATTCTAAGGAACCCGAAAAACATTCAGGATCTTGTACACGGTGTAGTAGAGAAAACTTCAAGGAGATTTATCACGCAAAATATACTGCAGAAAGGTAAACACCTGTTATTGAACTTCAAATCAGCAATTCAACTTCATGGCAAACGAGATGATTTCA
This sequence comes from Ostrea denselamellosa, assembly GCA_024699665.1. NCBI lineage: Eukaryota > Metazoa > Mollusca > Bivalvia > Ostreida > Ostreidae > Ostrea > Ostrea denselamellosa. Next base: position 2,489,944 of record JAMZEH010000002.1, read on the forward strand.
TCTCCATCATCAACTTTCCCATATTTATGTTGGAATACTCTATTATCACCTGCATATGTTTATGTTTCTCAATTGATTCGAATCACAGGAGTTTGTTCTGCCTATGATTAGTTTCTAAATTGAGACAAGCTATGACAAACAAGTTGATGTTACAGGAGTTTCAACAGTCTCGTTTGAAGTCAACATTTCGCAAATTCTATGGTCGTTATAACGATCCAGTTTGACAATACAACATGACATCGGGTCAAATCTGTCTGACGTTAGGCCATTCATTACAGACTGATTGGACTACGGATCACTTCGATTACTTGATCAAGATATAGGGCTCACAGCGGGTGTGACCGGTCAACAGGGGATGTGTACTCCTCCTGGGTACCTGATCCCACCTCTGGTATGACCAGGGGTCCGTGTTTACCCAACTCTTTATGTTGTATTGCTTATAGGAGTTATGAGATTGATCACTGCTCATTATCTACTCCTTTTCACAATAGAAAACTCGGTCATTATGATAAAGATAACCCTACATATGAAAAGTTAACAAATGAATAATAGAGTACAACAGAGGAAAGAAAATAGCATTATTGCAATCCTGGACACTGTCTGATGCCATACCTACCGTCCATTTCAAGCTGGTGTACCGCAGTCCGGAGGATGATGTTATGGATAACTGCCAAAACAAATGGGAAGTGAAGATTCCTCCGGGTCATGAAACTGGAATAGTACATAAAACACACACACACACATAAATGAATATACTCTTTTGCCAGCGATGTTTAAGGGCCTCAGTGTCACTTTTAACGAAGTCCCTTTCTTGACCGTGCAGAAAGTCCTCCACTGCATGTCTGACGTCATCATCTGACTGAAAGTGAGTACCGGAAATGGACATTTTCAGTTTTGGAAATAGATGAAAGTCTTTTTCACTGTAATATCTTCAGTCAGGAAGGAATGCACTCTCTCCTGTAAAATACCAACTGTACTGGCTATATATCTTTCTGTGATAAAATAACAGTATCATGGACTTTATTGACGATTTCTAGAGTTGCAACAGTGACAGGCATTCCAGGACGGGTGTCATCCTCAAGACTTTGCCTGTCGCGTTTAAATTCCGAAATTATATTTCATTAGCTAAACAATTATCTACCAGGAAAAGTCATTATCATGACGAAAATTGACTACTGGATTTCACCATGTTATAAAACTTTTAGCTCACCTGGACCAAATGTTCATGTGAGCTTTTCTAATTAAAACGTGTTTGTTGTTTGTTCTACGTCGTTATAAGATTTTTCCCAATTTCATCTCCCGAATTATCAGGCCGATTTCAACGAAACTCGATTCAGAGTATCCTTGGGTAAAGGGAATTCAAATTTGTTATCCCTTTTCAAGGTCGGATAATCAAGGTCATTTAAAAATCTCAAGAACCACTGGACCAGAAAAAAACCAAACTTATGTGGAAACTTTCTGACATAATGAAGATTAAGTTTGACCAAATCATGGCCGCCAGGGGTAGGGTGGAGCTACAATACGGGATCAAAGATTATATGTGGATATGTGCAAAAAATATCCTGTTGAAAGAAGAGCAGGGCCATGATTAGGTATATCAAAGTGCAAGCATCTTCAGGTAGTAGAAATTAGAGTGTGTTAAAAGCATGGCTACAGAGGGTAGGGTGAGGTCACAATAGGGAAACGAAGATTTATATGGGAATATATTGGTAAAAACAAAACTCTGAATAAAAATTGTTTTCTCAAGAGCAACAGAGTCATGAAGTGCAGATCTAGATTTAAATTTGTTCAATGTGTGCCCATGGGGATAGAGTAGGGCTATAATAGGGATCAAAGTTTTAAATGAGAATATATAGTAAAAAAGTTTTTTTAAAATCTTCATCTAATGAACTAGTAGGTTATGATTAGTCATGTTGATAGGCAAGCATCATCTGGTAATGTAGATTCCATTTTGTTCAAAGTGTGGTAGTGCAGGATAGGACGGGACCACAACAGCAGATTTTTACATGGCAGTATGAAGAATTGTCAAAATCTGCTCAAGAACAGCAGGGCCATCATTACTCATATTCGTATGCAAGGTATGTTAAGGTGCTGCAGATTCAAGTCCCGTGAAATCGTGACTCTGGGGGAAATAGTGTGCGGGTAGGGTCTCAATATGAGATCAATGTTTTACATAACAATATATAGGAGAAAATCCTTTAAATATCTTGTTTTCAAGAACAGCAGGACCAGAAGTAGGCCGTACAGATTCAAGTTTGATCAAATCAATGCTTCAGGAAGTAGGTTTGGGCCGCAATACGGATTCAGAATTTTATATAGGAATATGGGGGGTGGGGGGTGAAAATATTTTCAAATGGATGCTTATTCCTCCTAGGCACCTGATCCCGCCTCTGGTATGACCAGGGGTCCGTGTTTGCCCATCCCTCTGATTTGTATTTTCTATAGGAATTACGAGATTGAATACTGTTAGTTATCTTAGCCTTTTCAAGAACAACAGGATGTGAGTAATATGCAATCATCCTCTGGTTTGTTTGAACTATTGTCCCAGGAGATAGGTGAGGCCACAATGGGGACTTTTTACATGGGGATGACGTAGAAAATTCTTTTAAAATTTTCTCATGAACCACTTGTCATGATTATGAAAGCATTTCAATGTAATGCCGATTTCCATTTGATCAAATCATTTTTTCAAGTGGCGACCCAGTGTGAGGCAATGGTTGGGTCAAAATATGGGGTCATAATTTTTTGTGGGAATAAAGAGGGTAAAAAATGTTTTTCTAAAAACATTCCAATAAAGAACAGCAGAGTCAATAACCCTGAAGTGAGCATTGTGGCCCATGAACCTCCTGTTTCGTCCTCAATCCGATATATAACTGTAATGTATCGCTGAATCGGCTAAAACAATATACAACAATGAACCGTGCCTGTACCAAGTTGGGAAATTGTAAAAATCTATGGACTTTCGGAGATTTCCACCCTTATAACTACCGGGGATATCGAAGTAAATCCAAGAACCCTGGGCCTCTATACAACATGTATGGATCGCCCCTGATTATATCAGAAATTCTACACACAAATCTATCTAGCTTGCACTATTTCTTGTACGGGAGTGTGCCATATCACATTTACAGACAATACATTGAAGGATCTAGAGGGGGTTACGAGGTTGCAACCTTCTTTTGGGTATAATATTTTTACATAAATCAAAACCTGAGGTTTTTTTTTCATGCCATTATTGGATCTTCACCTCCCTTTTGGTGTCGCCACCCCCTTTATGTTATGTATGGATCCACCACTGGAGTACCAAAGCAAACTATTTTTCAATTACTTTTATTTTGTTATTTTATTCATTTGTCATGTGCATTTTGATGCATGAAGAGATGTAATAATTTCTATTAAAAAGAAACAAAGTTTGACGTTTTGATGGTTTTATTTGAATTCTTGAACAATTTTGAATGACCGATTTGTATGTTATCGTCTGATGTTCAAATGTAGATTTTAACAATTTGACTCCAGATTATCTTCATGTGCGTCAAATTAGTAAGGGAACAAATTGACAAAGTGTTAATAATAGTTGTATATTTTAAAAGCCAAACAGAATAGATCTACATTGTTTTAAGTTAGGAGCTCTTCTGTGTTAGACGTGTATTTATAGACTTTGGACACTGAAGTGGGACAAGTAACCCCACGGTCAATCAGGAGGACCATGAAAAATACGGAAAGGTGAAGCACATAAACTATGATCAGAAGAATTTGTTTCCTGTGAACAATGGCAGTCTGTTTGTGAGTAATACCTCCACAAAATATATAAGTTGTAAGGATTCACAACAAAACGCCAAATATTACTACATGTGCAATTGACCCAGATAGAGTTTGCTAAATATCGGTTTTGATATCATGTGAAATACAGAGCAACCATTTATTTACATCTATCATTGTTTTACTATGAAAGTAACAATATGGATGTCCAAGATAAAACTTTCCATCACTTTCAATCGTACGTGTCCTATGTAGAAATTTTCTGGAGCTTAAAAATGTAAATATTTCTTGTAATGCGTCATGAGTAACGAGAAAAAAAGGAATACTGCTAAATAGCGATGGTGACAGATTTCACATATATTCTAGGAAATGAAGTTTGAAAGCCGTGACTCCTGTTTTTAACTATTCTAGTGATGTATGATGTCTCTGAAACTACCACTGCATCGAAATAGTAGAGAATCGCGCACTTGTTACCATCCAGACATCCACTGATTTACTAAACGGGGAATACGGATGGAAGCTCCCTTACCGTAGGAACTGTGTGAACACGAGACAATTTTGAAACCATTTAATATCAATGAATGACAACATAATTACTAACCATATTTTCTTATGGGACATGAATCAGTGCAATAGGTCTAGCTGGACATCTCAGTCATTATATGGTGTAATAGGTCTAGCTGGACATCTCAGTCATTATATGGTGTAATAGGTCTAGCTGGACCTCTCAGTCATTATATGGTGTAATAGGTCTAACTGCACATCTCAGTCATTATATGGTGTAATAGGTCTAGCTGGACATCTCAGTCATTATCTGGTGTAATAGGTCTAGCTGGACCTCTCAGTCATTATATGGTGTAATAGGTCTAGCTGGACCTCTCAGTCATTATATGGTGTAATAGGTCTAGCTGGACATCTCAGTCATTATATGGTGTAATAGGTCTAGCTGGACATCTCAGTCATTATATGGTGTAATAGGTCTAGCTGCACATCTCAGTAATCATATGGTGTAATAGGGCTAGCTGGACATCTCAATCATCATACGGTGTAATAGGTCTAGCTGGACATCTCAGTCATTATATGGTGTAATAGGTCTAGCTGGACATCTCAGTCATTATATGGTGTAATAGGTCTAGCTGAGCATCTCAGTCATTATATGGTGTAATAGGTCTAGCTGGACATCTCAGTCATTATATGGTGTAATAGGTCTAACTGCACATCTCAATCATCATATGGGTTAATAGGTCTAGCTGGACATCTCAGTCATTGTATGGTGTAATAGGTCCAGCTGGACATCTCAGTCATTATATGGTGTAATAGGTCTAGCTGGACATCTCAGTCATCATATGGTGTAATAGGTCTAGCTGGACATCTCAGTCATTATATGGTGTAATAGGTCTAGCTGGACATCTCAGTCATTATATGGTGTAATAGGTCTAGCTGGACCTCTCAGTGATTATACGGTGTAATAGGTCTAGCTGGACATCTCAGTCATCATATGGTGTAATAGGTCTAGCTGGACATCTCAGTCATTATATGGTGTAATAGGTCTAGCTGGACATCTCAATCATTATATGGTGTAATAAGTCTTGCTGCACATCTCAGTCATTATATGGTGTAATAGGTCCAGCTGGACATCTCAGTCATTATATGGTATAATAGGTCTAGCTGGACATCTCAGTCATTATATGGTGTAATAGGTCTAGCTGGACATCTCAGTCATTATATGGTGTAAAAGATCTAGCTGCACATCTCAGTAATCATATGGTGTAATAGGTGTAGCTGGACATCTCAATCATCATATGGTGTAATAGGTCTAGCTGGACATCTCAGTCATTATATGGTGTAATAGGTCTAACTGCACATCTCAATCATCATATGGGTTAATAGGTCTAGCTGGACATCTCAGTCATTGTATGGTGTAATAGGTCCAGCTGGACATCTCAGTCATTATATGGTGTAATAGGTCTAGCTGGACATCTCAGTCATCATATGGTGTAATAGGTCTAGCTGGACATCTCAGTCATTATATGGTGTAATAGGTCTAGCTGGACATCTCAGTCATTATATGGTGTAATAGGTCTAGCTGGACCTCTCAGTGATTATACGGTGTAATAGGTCTAGCTGGACATCTCAGTCATCATATGGTGTAATAGGACTAGCTGGACATCTCAGTCATTATATGGTGTAATAGGTCTAGCTGGACATCTCAGTCATTATATGGTGTAATAGGTCTAGCTGGACATCTCAGTCATCATATGGTGTAATAGGTCTAGCTGGACATCTCAATCATCATATGCTGTAATAGGTCTAGCTGGACATCTCAGTCATTATATGGTGTAATAGGTCTAGCTGGACATCTCGATCATTATATGGTGTAATAAGTCTAGCTGGACATCTCAGTCATGATATGGTGTAATAGGTCTAGCTGGACATCTCAGTCATTATATGGTATAATAGGTCTAGCTGGACATCTCAGTCATTATATGGTGTAATAGGTCTAGCTGGACATCTCAGTCATTATATGGTGTAAAAGATCTAGCTGCACATCTCAGTAATCATATGGTGTAATAGGGCTAGCTGGACATCTCAATCATCATATGGTGTAATAGGTCTAGCTGGACCTCCCAGTGATTATACGGTGTAATAGGTCTAGCTGGACATCTCAGTCATCATATGGTGTAATAGGACTAGCTGGACATCTCAGTCATTATATGGTGTAATAGGTCTAGCTGGACATCTCAGTCATTATATGGTGTAATAGGTCTAGCTGGACATCTCAGTCATCATATGGTGTAATAGGTCTAGCTGGACATCTCAATCATCATATGGTGTAATAGGTCTAGCTGGACATCTCAGTCATTATATGGTGTAATAGGTCTAGCTGCACATCTCAGTAATCATATGGTGTAATAGGGCTAGCTGGACATCTCAATCATCATACGGTGTAATAGGTCTAGCTGGACATCTCAGTCATTATATGGTGTAATAGGTCTAGCTGGACATCTCAGTCATCATATGGTGTAATAGGTCTAGCTGGACATCTCAATCATCATATGGTGTAATAGGTCTAGCTGAACATCTCAGTCATTATATGGTGTAATAGGTCTAGCTGCACATCTCAGTAATCATATGGTGTAATAGGGCTAGCTGGACATCTCAATCATCATACGGTGTAATAGGTCTAGCTGGACATCTCAGTCATTATATGGTGTAATAGGTCTAGCTGGACATCTCAGTCATTATATGGTGTAATAGGTCTAGCTGAGCATCTCAGTCATTATATGGTGTAATAGGTCTAGCTGGACATCTCAGTCATTATATGGTGTAATAGGTCTAACTGGACATCTCAATCATCATATGGGTTAATAGGTCTAGCTGGACATCTCAGTCATTGTATGGTGTAATAGGTCTAGCTGGACATCTCAGTCATTATATGGTGTAAAAGGTCTAGCTGGACATCTCAGTCATCATATGGTGTAATAGGTCTAGCTGGACATCTCAGTCATTATATGGTGTAATAGGTCTAACTGCACATCTCAGTCATCATATGGTGTAATAGGTCTAGCTGGACATCTCAGTCATTATATGGTGTAATAGGTCTAGCTGAGCATCTCAGTCATTATATGGTGTAATAGGTCTAGCTGGACATCTCAGTCATTATATGGTGTAATAGGTCTAACTGCACATCTCAATCATCATATGGGTTAATAGGTCTAGCTGGACATCTCAGTCATTGTATGGTGTAATAGGTCCAGCTGGACATCTCAGTAATCATATGGTGTAATAGGTGTAGCTGGACATCTCAATCATCATATGGTGTAATAGGTCTAGCTGGACATCTCAGTCATTATATGGTGTAATAGGTCTAGCTGGACATCTCAGTCATTATATGGTGTAATAGGTCTAACTGCACATCTCAATCATCATATGGGTTAATAGGTCTAGCTGGACATCTCAGTCATTGTATGGTGTAATAGGTCCAGCTGGACATCTCAGTCATTATATGGTGTAATAGGTCTAGCTGGACATCTCAGTCATCATATGGTGTAATAGGTCTAGCTGGACATCTCAGTCATTATATGGTGTAATAGGTCTAGCTGGACATCTCAGTCATTATATGGTGTAATAGGTCTAGCTGGACCTCTCAGTGATTATACGGTGTAATAGGTCTAGCTGGACATCTCATTCATCATATGGTGTAATAGGACTAGCTGGACATCTCAGTCATTATATGGTGTAATAGGTCTAGCTGGACATCTCAGTCATTATATCGTGTAATAGGTCTAGCTGGACATCTCAGTCATCATATGGTGTAATAGGTCTAGCTGGACATCTCAATCATCATATGGTGTAATAGGTCTAGCTGGACATCTCAGTCATTATATGGTGTAATAGGTCTAGCTGGACATCTCGATCATTATATGGTGTAATAAGTCTAGCTGGACATCTCAGTCATGATATGGTGTAATAGGTCTAGCTGGACATCTCAGTCATTATATGGTATGATAGGTCTAGCTGGACATCTCAGTCATTATATGGTGTAATAGGTCTAGCTGGACATCTCAGTCATTATATGGTGTAAAAGATCTAGCTGCACATCTCAGTAATCATATGGTGTAATAGGTGTAGCTGGACATCTCAATCATCATATGGTGTAATAGGTCTAGCTGGACCTCCCAGTGATTATACGGTGTAATAGGTCTAGCTGGACATCTCAGTCATCATATGGTGTAATAGGACTAGCTGGACATCTCAGTCATTATATGGTGTAATAGGTCTAGCTGGACATCTCAGTCATTATATGGTGTAATAGGTCTAGCTGGACATCTCAGTCATCATATGGTGTAATAGGTCTAGCTGGACATCTCAATCATCATATGGTGTAATAGGTGTAGCTGGACATCTCAGTCATTATATGGTGTAATAGGTCTAGCTGCACATCTCAGTAATCATATGGTGTAATAGGGCTAGCTGGACATCTCAATCATCATACGGTGTAATAGGTCTAGCTGGACATCTCAGTCATTATATGGTGTAATAGGTCTAGCTGGACATCTCAGTCATCATATGGTGTAATAGGTCTAGCTGGACATCTCAATCATCATATGGTGTAATAGGTCTAGCTGAACATCTCAGTCATTATATGGTGTAATAGGTCTAGCTGCACATCTCAGTAATCATATGGTGTAATAGGGCTAGCTGGACATCTCGATCATCATACGGTGTAATAGGTCTAGCTGGACATCTCAGTCATTATATGGTGTAATAGGTCTAGCTGGACATCTCAGTCATTATATGGTGTAATAGGTCTAGCTGAGCATCTCAGTCATTATATGGTGTAATAGGTCTAGCTGGACATCTCAGTCATTATATGGTGTAATAGGTCTAACTGGACATCTCAATCATCATATGGGTTAATAGGTCTAGCTGGACATCTCAGTCATTGTATGGTGTAATAGGTCTAGCTGGACATCTCAGTCATTATATGGTGTAAAAGGTCTAGCTGGACATCTCAGTCATCATATGGTGTAATAGGTCTAGCTGGACATCTCAGTCATTATATGGTGTAATAGGTCTAACTGCACATCTCAGTCATCATATGGTGTAATAGGTCTAGCTGGACATCTCAGTCATTATATGGTGTAATAGGTCTAGCTGAGCATCTCAGTCATTATATGGTGTAATAGGTCTAGCTGGACATCTCAGTCATTATATGGTGTAATAGGTCTAACTGCACATCTCAATCATCATATGGGTTAATAGGTCTAGCTGGACATCTCAGTCATTGTATGGTGTAATAGGTCCAGCTGGACATCTCAGTCATTATATGGTGTAATAGGTCTAGCTGGACATCTCAGTCATCATATGGTGTAATAGGTCTAGCTGGACATCTCAGTCATTATATGGTGTAATGGGTCTAGCTGGACATCTCAGTCATTATATGGTGTAATAGGTCTAGCTGGACCTCTCAGTGATTATACGGTGTAATAGGTCTAGCTGGACATCTCAGTCATCATATGGTGTAATAGGACTAGCTGGACATCTCAGTCATTATATGGTGTAATAGGTCTAGCTGGACATCTCAGTCATTATATGGTGTAATAGGTCTAGCTGGACATCTCAATCATTATATGGTGTAATAGGTGTAGCTGGACATCTCAATCATCATATGGTGTAATAGGTCTAGCTGGACCTCCCAGTGATTATACGGTGTAATAGGTCTAGCTGGACATCTCAGTCATTATCTGGTGTAATAGGTCTAGCTGGACCTCTCAGTCATTATATGGTGTAATAGGTCTAGCTGGACATCTCAGTCATTATCTGGTGTTATAGGTCTAGCTGGACCTCTCAGTCATTATATGGTGTAATAGGTCTAGCTGGACCTCTCAGTCATTATATGGTGTAATAGGTCTAGCTGGACCTCTCAGTCATTATATGGTATAATAGGTCTAGCTGGACATCTCAGTCATTATATGGTGTAATAGGTCTAGCTGGACATCTCAGTCATTATATGGTGTAATAGGTCTAGCTGGACATCTCAGTCATTATATGGTGTAATAGGTCTAGCTGGACCTCTCAGTCATCATATGGTGTAATAGGTCTAGCTGGACATCTCAATCATCATATGGTGTAATAGGTCTAGCTGGACATCTCAGTCATCATATGGTGTAATAGGTCTAGCTGGACATCTCAATCATCATATGGTGTAATAGGTCTAGCTGGACATCTCAGTCATTATATGGTGTAATAGGTCTAGCTGCACATCTCAGTAATCATATGGTGTAATAGGGCTAGCTGGACATCTCAATCATCATATGGTGTAATAGGTCTAGCTGGACATCTCAGTCATTATATGGTGTAATAGGTCTAGCTGGACATCTCAGTCATTATATGGTGTAATAGGTCTAGCTGAGCATCTCAGTCATTATATGGTGTAATAGGTCTAGCTGGACATCTCAGTCATTATATGGTGTAATAGGTCTAACTGCACATCTCAATCATCATATGGGTTAATAGGTCTAGCTGGACATCTCAGTCATTGTATGGTGTAATAGGTCCAGCTGGACATCTCAGTCATTATATGGTGTAATAGGTCTAGCTGGACATCTCAGTCATCATATGGTGTAATAGGTCTAGCTGGACATCTCAGTCATTATATGGTGTAATAGGTCTAACTGCACATCTCAGTCATCATATGGTGTAATAGGTCTAGCTGGACATCTCAGTCATTATATGGTGTAATAGGTCTAACTGCACATCTCAATCATCATTTGGGTTAATAGGTCTAGCTGGACATCTCAGTCATTGTATGGTGTAATAGGTTCAGCTGGACATCTCAGTCATTATATGGTGTAATAGGTCTAGCTGGACATCTCAGTCATCATATGGTGTAATAGGTCTAGCTGGACATCTCAGTCATTATATGGTGTAATGGGTCTAGCTGGACATCTCAGTCATTATATGGTGTAATAGGTCTAGCTGGACCTCTCAGTGATTATACGGTGTAATAGGTCTAGCAGGACATCTCAGTCATCATATGGTGTAATAGGACTAGCTGGACATCTCAGTGATTATATGGTGTAATAGGTCTAGCTAGACATCTCAGTCATTATATGGTGTAATAGGTCTAGCTGGACATCTCAGTCATCATATGGTGTAATAGGTCTAGCTGGACATCTCAATCATCATATGGTGTAATAGGTCTAGCTGGACATCTCAGTCATTATATGGTGTAATAGGTCTAGCTGGACATCTCAATCATTATATGGTGTAATAAGTCTAGCTGGACATCTCAGTCATGATATGGTGTAATAGGTCTAGCTGGACATCTCAGTCATTATATGGTATAATAGGTCTAGCTGGACATCTCAGTCATTATATGGTGTAATAGGTCTAGCTGGACATCTCAGTCATTATATGGTGTAAAAGATCTAGCTGCACATCTCAGTATTCATATGGTGTAATAGGTGTAGCTGGACATCTCAATCATCATATGGTGTAATAGGTCTAGCTGGACCTCCCAGTGATTATACGGTGTAATAGGTCTAGCTGGACGTCTCAGTCATTATCTGGTGTAATAGGTCTAGCTGGACCTCTCAGTCATTATATGGTGTAATAGGTCTAGCTGGACCTCTCAGTCATTATATGGTGTAATAGGTCTAGCTGGACATCTCAGTCATTATATGGTGTAATAGGTCTAGCTGGACATCTCAGTCATTATATGGTGTAATAGGTCTAGCTGGACCTCTCAGTCATTATATGTTGTAATAGGTCTAGCTGAGCATCTCAGTAATCATATGGTGTAATAGGTGTAGCTGGACATCTCAATCATCATATGGTGTAATAGGTCTAGCTGGACCTCCCAGTGATTATACGGTGTAATAGGTCTAGCTGGACATCTCAGTCATTATCTGGTGTAATAGGTCTAGCTGGACCTCTCAGTCATTATATGGTGTAATAGGTCTAGCTGGACCTCTCAGTCATTATATGGTGTAATAGGTCTAGCTGCACATCTCAGTAATCATATGGTGTAATATGGCTAGCTGGACATCTCAATCATCATACGGTGTAATAGGTCTAGCTGGACATCTCAGTCATTATATGGTGTAATAGGTCTAGCTGAGCATCTCAGTCATTATATGGTGTAATAGGTCTAGCTGGACATCTCAGTCATTATATGGTGTAATAGGTCTAACTGCACATCTCAATCATCATATGGGTTAATAGGTCTAGCTGGACATCTCAGTCATTGTATGGTGTAATAGGTCCAGCTGGACATCTCAGTCATTATATGGTGTAATAGGTCTAGCTGGACATCTCAGTCATCATATGGTGTAATAGGTCTAGCTGGACATCTCAGTCATTATATGGTGTAATAGGTCTAGCTGGACATCTCATTCATTATATGGTGTAATAGGTCTAGCTGGACCTCTCAGTGATTTTACGGTGTAATAGGTCTAGCTGGACATCTCAGTCATCATATGGTGTAATAGGACTAGCTGGACATCTCAGTCATTATATGGTGTAATAGGTCTAGCTGGACATCTCAGTCATTATATGGTGTAATAGGTCTAGCTGGACATCTCAGTCATCATATGGTGTAATAGGTCTAGCTGGAGATCTCAGTCATTATATGGTGTAATAGGTCTAGCTGGACCTCTCAGTGATTTTACGGTGTAATAGGTCTAGCTGGACATCTCAGTCATCATATGGTGTAATAGGACTAGCTGGACATCTCAGTCATTATATGGTGTAATAGGTCTAGCTGGACATCTCAGTCATTATATGGTGTAATAGGTCTAGCTGGACATCTCAGTCATCATATGGTGTAATAGGTCTAGCTGGACATCTCAATCATCATATGGTGTAATAGGTCTAGCTGGACATCTCAGTCATTTTATGGTGTAATAGGTCTAGCTGCACATCTCAGTAATCATATGGTGTAATAGGGCTAGCTGGACATCTCAATCATCATACGGTGTAATAGGTCTAGCTGGACATCTCAGTCATTATATGGTGTAATAGGTCTAGCTGGACATCTCAGTCATTATATGGTGTAATAGGTCTAGCTGAGCATCTCAGTCATTATATGGTGTAATAGGTCTAGCTGGACATCTCAGTCATTATATGGTGTAATAGGTCTAACTGCACATCTCAATCATCATATGGGTTAATAGGTCTAGCTGGACATCTCAGTCATTGTATGGTGTAATAGGTTCAGCTGGACATCTCAGTCATTATATGGTGTAATAGGTCTAGCTGGACATCTCAGTCATCATATGGTGTAATAGGTCTAGCTGGACATCTCAGTCATTATATGGTGTAATGGGTCTAGCTGGACATCTCAGTCATTATATGGTGTAATAGGTCTAGCTGGACCTCTCAGTGATTATACGGTGTAATAGGTCTAGCAGGACATCTCAGTCATCATATGGTGTAATAGGACTAGCTGGACATCTCAGTGATTATATGGTGTAATAGGTCTAGCTAGACATCTCAGTCATTATATGGTGTAATAGGTCTAGCTGGACATCTCAGTCATCATATGGTGTAATAGGTCTAGCTGGACATCTCAATCATCATATGGTGTAATAGGTCTAGCTGGACATCTCAGTCATTATATGGTGTAATAGGTCTAGCTGGACATCTCAATCATTATATGGTGTAATAAGTCTAGCTGGACATCTCAGTCATGATATGGTGTAATAGGTCTAGCTGGACATCTCAGTCATTATATGGTATAATAGGTCTAGCTGGACATCTCAGTCATTATATGGTGTAATAGGTCTAGCTGGACATCTCAGTCATTATATGGTGTAAAAGATCTAGCTGCACATCTCAGTATTCATATGGTGTAATAGGTGTAGCTGGACATCTCAATCATCATATGGTGTAATAGGTCTAGCTGGACCTCCCAGTGATTATACGGTGTAATAGGTCTAGCTGGACGTCTCAGTCATTATCTGGTGTAATAGGTCTAGCTGGACCTCTCAGTCATTATATGGTGTAATAGGTCTAGCTGGACCTCTCAGTCATTATATGGTGTAATAGGTCTAGCTGGACATCTCAGTCATTATATGGTGTAATAGGTCTAGCTGGACATCTCAGTCATTATATGGTGTAATAGGTCTAGCTGGACCTCTCAGTCATTATATGTTGTAATAGGTCTAGCTGAGCATCTCAGTAATCATATGGTGTAATAGGTGTAGCTGGACATCTCAATCATCATATGGTGTAATAGGTCTAGCTGGACCTCCCAGTGATTATACGGTGTAATAGGTCTAGCTGGACATCTCAGTCATTATCTGGTGTAATAGGTCTAGCTGGACCTCTCAGTCATTATATGGTGTAATAGGTCTAGCTGGACCTCTCAGTCATTATATGGTGTAATAGGTCTAGCTGCACATCTCAGTAATCATATGGTGTAATATGGCTAGCTGGACATCTCAATCATCATACGGTGTAATAGGTCTAGCTGGACATCTCAGTCATTATATGGTGTAATAGGTCTAGCTGAGCATCTCAGTCATTATATGGTGTAATAGGTCTAGCTGGACATCTCAGTCATTATATGGTGTAATAGGTCTAACTGCACATCTCAATCATCATATGGGTTAATAGGTCTAGCTGGACATCTCAGTCATTGTATGGTGTAATAGGTCCAGCTGGACATCTCAGTCATTATATGGTGTAATAGGTCTAGCTGGACATCTCAGTCATCATATGGTGTAATAGGTCTAGCTGGACATCTCAGTCATTATATGGTGTAATAGGTCTAGCTGGACATCTCATTCATTATATGGTGTAATAGGTCTAGCTGGACCTCTCAGTGATTTTACGGTGTAATAGGTCTAGCTGGACATCTCAGTCATCATATGGTGTAATAGGACTAGCTGGACATCTCAGTCATTATATGGTGTAATAGGTCTAGCTGGACATCTCAGTCATTATATGGTGTAATAGGTCTAGCTGGACATCTCAGTCATCATATGGTGTAATAGGTCTAGCTGGAGATCTCAGTCATTATATGGTGTAATAGGTCTAGCTGGACCTCTCAGTGATTTTACGGTGTAATAGGTCTAGCTGGACATCTCAGTCATCATATGGTGTAATAGGACTAGCTGGACATCTCAGTCATTATATGGTGTAATAGGTCTAGCTGGACATCTCAGTCATTATATGGTGTAATAGGTCTAGCTGGACATCTCAGTCATCATATGGTGTAATAGGTCTAGCTGGACATCTCAATCATCATATGGTGTAATAGGTCTAGCTGGACATCTCAGTCATTTTATGGTGTAATAGGTCTAGCTGCACATCTCAGTAATCATATGGTGTAATAGGGCTAGCTGGACATCTCAATCATCATACGGTGTAATAGGTCTAGCTGGACATCTCAGTCATTATATGGTGTAATAGGTCTAGCTGGACATCTCAGTCATTATATGGTGTAATAGGTCTAGCTGAGCATCTCAGTCATTATATGGTGTAATAGGTCTAGCTGGACATCTCAGTCATTATATGGTGTAATAGGTCTAACTGCACATCTCAATCATCATATGGGTTAATAGGTCTAGCTGGACATCTCAGTCATTGTATGGTGTAATAGGTCCAGCTGGACATCTCAGTCATTATATGGTGTAATAGGTCTAGCTGGACATCTCAGTCATCATATGGTGTAATAGGTCTAGCTGGACATCTCAGTCATTATATGGTGTAATAGGTCTAGCTGGACATCTCAGTCATTATATGGTGTAATAGGTCTAGCTGGACCTCTCAGTGATTATACAGTGTAATAGGTCTAGCTGGACATCTCAGTCATCATATGGTGTAATAGGACTAGCTGGACATCTCAGTCATTATATGGTGTAATAGGTCTAGCTGGACATCTCAGTCATTATATGGTGTAATAGGTCTAGCTGGACATCTCAGTCATCATATGGTGTAATAGGTCTAGCTGGACATCTCAATCATCATATGGTGTAATAGGTCTAGCTGGACATCTCAATCATCATATGGTGTAATAGGTCTAGCTGGACATCTCAGTAATCATATGGTGTAATAGGTCTAGCTGGACATCTCAATCATCATATGGTGTAATAGGTCTAGCTGGAAATCTCAGTCATTATATGGTGTAATAGGGCTAGCTGCACATCTCAGTAATAATATGGTGTAATAGGGCTAGCTGGACATCTCAATCATCATACGGTGTAATAGGTCTAGCTGGACATCTCAGTCATTATACGGTGTAATAGGTCTAGCTGCACATCTCAGTAATCATATGGTGTAATAGGGCTAGCTGGACATCTCAATCATCATACGGTGTAATAGGTCTAGCTGGACATCTCAGTCATTATATGGTGTAATAGGTCTAGCTGGACATCTCAGTCATTATATGGTGTAATAGGTCTAGCTGAGCATCTCAGTCATTATATGGTGTAATAGGTCTAGCTGGACATCTCAGTCATTATATGGTGTAATAGGTCTAACTGCACATCTCAATCATCATATGGGTTAATAGGTCTAGCTGGACATCTCAGTCATTGTATGGTGTAATAGGTCCAGCTGGACATCTCAGTCATTATATGGTGTAATAGGTCTAGCTGGACATCTCAGTCATCATATGATGTAATAGGTCTAGCTGGACATCTCAGTCATTATATGGTGTAATAGGTCTAGCTGGACATCTCAGTCATTATATGGTGTAATAGGTCTAGCTGGACCTCTCAGTGATTATACGGTGTAATAGGTCTAGCTGGACATCTCAGTCATCATATGGTGTAATAGGACTAGCTGGACATCTCAGTCATTATATGGTGTAATAGGTCTAGCTGGACATCTCAGTCATTATATGGTGTAATAGGTCTAGCTGGACATCTCAGTCATCATATGGTGTAATAGGTCTAGCTGGACATCTCAATCATCATATGGTGTAATAGGTCTAGCTGGACATCTCAATCATCATATGGTGTAATAGGTCTAGCTGGACATCTCAGTAATCATATGGTGTAATAGGTCTAGCTGGACATCTCAATCATCATATGGTGTAATAGGTCTAGCTGGACATCTCAGTCATTATATGGTGTAATAGGGCTAGCTGCACATCTCAGTAATAATATGCTGTAATAGGGCTAGCTGGACATCTCAATCATCATACGGTGTAATAGGTCTAGCTGGACATCTCAGTCATTATACGGTGTAATAGGTCTAGCTGCACATCTCAGTAATCATATGGTGTAATAGGGCTAGCTGGACATCTCAATCATCATACGGTGTAATAGGTCTAGCTGGACATCTCAGTCATTGTATGGTGTAATAGGTCCAGCTGGAGATCTCAGTCATTATATGGTGTAATAGGTCTAGCTGGACATCTCAGTCATCATATGATGTAATAGGTCTAGCTGGACATCTCAGTCATTATATGGTGTAATAGGTCTAGCTGGACATCTCAGTCATTATATGGTGTAATAGGTCTAGCTGGACCTCTCAGTGATTATACGGTGTAATAGGTCTAGCTGGACATCTCAGTCATCATATGGTGTAATAGGACTAGCTGGACATCTCAGTCATTATATGGTGTAATAGGTCTAGCTGGACATCTCAGTCATTATATGGTGTAATAGGTCTAGCTGGACATCTCAGTCATCATATGGTGTAATAAGTCTAGCTGAACATCTCAATGATCATATGGAGTAATAGGTCTAGCTGGACATCTCAGTCATTATATGGTGTAATAGGTCTAGCTGGACATCTTAGTCATGATAAGGTGTAATAGGTCTAGCTGGACATCTCAGTCATTATATGGTGTAATAAGTCTAGCTGGACATCTCAGTCATGATATGGTGTAATAGGTCTAGCTGGACATCTCAGTCATTATATGGTATAATAGGTCTAGCTGGACATCTCAGTCATTATATGGTGTAATAGGTCTAGCTGGACATCTCAGTCATTATATGGTGTAAAAGATCTAGCTGCACATCTCAGTAATCATATGGTGTAATAGGTGTAGCTGGACATCTCAATCATCATATGGTGTAATAGGTCTAGCTGGACCTCCCAGTGATTATACGGTGTAATAGGTCTAGCTGGACATCTCAGTCATTATCTGGTGTAATAGGTCTAGCTGGACCTCTCAGTCATTATATGGTGTAATAGGTCTAGCTGGACCTCTCAGTCATTATATGGTGTAATAGGTCTAGCTGGACATCTCAGTCATTATATGGTGTAATAGGTCTAGCTGGACCTCTCAGTCATTATATGTTGTAATAGGTCTAGCTGAGCATCTCAGTCATTATATGGTGTAATAGGTCTAGCTGCACATCTCAGTAATCATATTGTGTAATAGGGCTAGCTGGACATCTCAATCATCATATGGTGTAATAGGTCTAGCTGGACATCTCAGTCATTATATGGTGTAATAGGTCTAGCTGGACATCTCAGTCATTATATGGTGTAATAGGTCTAGCTGAGCATCTCAGTCATTATATGGTGTAATAGGTCTAGCTGGACATCTCAGTCATTATATGGTGTAATAGGTCTAACTGCACATCTCAATCATCATATGGGTTAATAGGTCTAGCTGGACATCTCAGTCATTATATGGTGTAATAGGTCCAGCTGGACATCTCAGTCATTATATGGTATAATAGGTCTAGCTGGACATCTCAGTCATTATATGGTGTAATAGGTCTAGCTGGACATCTCAGTCATTATATGGTGTAAAAGATCTAGCTGCACATCTCAGTAATCATATGGTGTAATAGGTGTAGCTGGACATCTCAATCATCATATGGTGTAATAGGTCTAGCTGGACATCTCAGTCATTATATGGTGTAATAGGTCTAGCTGGACATCTCAGTCATTATATGGTGTAATAGGTCTAGCTGGACATCTCAGTCATTATATGGTGTAATAGGTCTAGCTGGACATCTCAATCATTATATGGTGTAATAGGTCTAGCTGGACATCTCAGTCATTATATGGTGTAATAGGTGTAGCTGGACATCTCAATCATCATATGGTGTAATAGGTCTAGCTGGACATCTCAGTCATTATATGGTGTAATAGGTCTAGCTGGACATCTCAATCATTATATGGTGTAATAAGTCTAGCTGGACATCTCAGTCATTATATGGTGTAATAGGTCCAGCTGGACATCTCAATCATCATATGGTGTAATAGGTGTAGCTGGACATCTCAATCATCATATGGTGTAATAGGTCTAGCTGGACATCTCAGTCATTATATCAATTGTTTTCATTTTGAACATCTATATGATAGGTTACTGCTGTGTATCACAGGTGAGTTTGAAAACAAATAGCTTTGTAATCATGAGAATAAATGGTAGGTAAACGAAAAGCAGCTTAACGAAATTACTTTGCATAAAGATATCGAAACAAATTTGGTGAAAACGCTTCACAATACATTATTACCCCCAGCAGACCTTGTAACATTCCAGAGCTTCCTCAGTGCCAGCTGCTGTTAAGGCGACAGAGCACTAACATTCTAACAATATCTGTCACTGTCTATACCCAGGTACCCCTTTTACACTTGGGAGGAGTGAGGAAATTCGTGCAAAGTGCCTTTCCCAATGACACAACGTCGGACCTGGTGCGGCCAGACTCGAATCCACAATTGAGATGTCCACAATCCACAATCTTTCGGTCGAGAGTCTAACAGCCTAACCACTAGGCCACGAACGCCACAATATAGTTGATATTAAAACAAGATGATGGTGTTTCTCATTGGCAATATCTTCGTGTATTCTGTATGAGAGTATGAGAAGAAAAAATCCCTTGTTGTGGCCTTCAACCTTCGACGTGTAGATACATCGGCGACGTTTTATCTATTAACGATATTCATTTTCATCCATATGTCGATTCAATATGTCCCAGTAATCTCAAAATAAAAGACACCATAGATTTTTCCATATTTGCTTCATATTTGGATATCTTATTGAACATAAATGGTAACAGATTGATTAATTGATTATTTGTTGTATTCCGCCACACTTAACAATTTTTCAGTTATCTGGTGGCGTCCAGTTTTTGTAGGTGGAGGAGAGAACCCAGATACAATGTACCCGTGGAGAGACCACCAACCTTCCGCAAGTAATCTGGCAAACTTTCTCACATATATCGGTGCGAGTGAGAATCGAACCTGTGCCAACTAGAGGTGAGAGACCTTGTGATTTTGAGCGCGATGCTCTAACCACTCGGCCACGGATGCCCCCAAAATGTTAACAGAAAACTAACAACTCAACTTTATGACAAACCGGACGACTTTAGCTTCTCTATCGTCAGCTTCCCACATTAATGTAACAATATTACATTATCAAATATATATGGTGTTTATGTCTCTCAACGGAATCGATACGCGAAAGCATGCTCTGTGTATGATCAATTCTAAACTGTGAAATAAGTTTGTGTTACACGGTTACTCCTATAAAGTCATCATATTGCAAATGTTATAGTCATTAAATTAATATCATGATGAAATGGCTAAGATAACGAAGAGTATTCAATCTCATAATTCCTGTAGAAAATACAAATCAGAGATTTGGGCAAACATGGACTCCAGAATGGAATATTGGCACATAGATAAAGGAAGTTGACAATGGAAAAATTTAAATCATCCCGTTCGTCATAAAGTTGAGTTGTTTGTTTGCCGCCAGCATCTATGTTCAGTAAAATATCTAAGTACGAAGCAGATTGGAAGACTCTGTGGTGTCTTTTATTTCAAGTTCACTGGGACATACCTAATTGACATATGAATGAAAATGAACATTTGTTGATAGATAAAACGGCAAAATATCTAAATATCGAATTGAAAGCAACAGCAAAAGATTTTTTCTTCTCATATAGAAGCTTTTGAATGAATTCTGCGTCATAAGAATATAAAAACAGGTCAGCTAACAAAGGAGTACAATTTGTATCCATAGGAATTCCGACAGACTGTTGGAAGACCTGATCACCAAAGACGACGAAGATATTGTCAATGAAAAACTCTAGCATCATTTAATATCAGCTTCAGAGTACTTGTGAGTAGAGTCGGAGTGATGTTTAACAATATAATGTTTTGGATGACTGATCACTAGATATGAATATTTCCTTTTACCACTTTTGTGGACGAAGCAACTGCCCATGATGTCAAAAAGCCTAGTTTTTGATTTATCGTGAGGTGTGGTCTTGTAAAGTGTTGTAAAGTCATACGTTTAAATGTTGATTTGAAAAAAAATTGTGATTTCAAATTCACTAACAATTCTTTAGAATTTTTAAGAATCCACATATGATTTCCACCACTTTTGGCATATGTAGTGACACAGCAGTTAATATTTTCATAAGGAGCAAAGATAGGGGCTTGGTAGAACATTTACTGGATCCAGCAATGTATCTTTGTTTGTAAGGGTTTTGGGGAATCCAGAAGAGGTAAGATCTAATTTGCAGATACAACCTTCCATATGGGTCAAATACTGTCTAACGCATTTCGTACCAACTGTTAGGTCGTTCTTTATATACTGCTTCTCTCTTTTAAATACATGAACAAGATATAAGGCCCACGGCGAGTGAATCCGATCAACAAGGGATGTTACAGATGTAAAGGTATTCTGCTCACTGAAAAGGTATGTACGGATTGTAATTCAGGGAAATTACGACTCATCGGGCTCACGAGGATGTGACCGGTCAGCAGGGGATGCTCACTCCTCCTGAGCACCCGATTCCGCCTCTGGTGCGTCCAGAGGTCCATGTTTCTCCCGGTCCTTTGTTTTTATTAGTAAAAACTACATGCACTTGCTAAATGATATATATAAATTAGAACGGTATAATAAAAAAACCCAGATATAATATAAGTTATATTACCCAAATTTTGAAGATTGATTGATTGTTTAGAGTTTTACGCCGAGTTGGCAATATTTCAGCCATATTACGGCGGTCAAATATTTTTAAGGACATTTTTTCTTCTTCCAAATTTGGAAGAAGGAAAAAAATGTATTTTTGGAAGCGCTCTTTATATAAGTAGAATATATTTTTTGAAAGAAGTTATTTGTGTTTTACAACAGAAAATAAATTTTCTTACAAGTTATACAAATTGTGCATTAATTGTACGGACAATATTATTCATTGAAGTTAATGATAGTCATTAAAATCTCCTAAGTAATTTCGGTCCTGGTAAACAGTTTTGCCTCTTTCCATCTATGTTTTTTTTATTTGAATATCTTTTAATACAATGATGAGATCACTTTCAGAACACGAGCACATCCTCCCTCGGGCGCTGGAACAAACTATAATCAGTCACTTTTCGGAAACGATCTATAGATTACTCGCGAGCGACGGATTGGACGCTTTAAATTGGCAAAGGTCAAGGTTGGTGATTGTTGATTTCTCGAGAAAAACATTTTGGTCATCGATGAATAGACATGGCTAATTCGTCAAGGAGTGGAATGTGTAACCCAGGCTGAGTTGTGTGTTATTTTACTGATATTCAAGGATGGAGGAGTGGAGAAATCTCTTCATTCGAGTCGGCCACGGTGTTATTTTGATCGCTTGTTTGCACGTGTGTTTATGTTCCAAGTTCAATGACAACGTCGAGGAATTTCATATGGTTCAAGGTATCGAACAAAGAATTCTCGCTTATTTGATAAAGAAAATATAATAGAATATAAAATATATTGACAACTACAAGACATATCCACTGTTATAACCAAAGCGAAAGTACCGTTCTGTGTAGATATGAGTATTTTAGAGAGCCATTGAACATCTTGAGTGATTTGATGCATGTTGTTTTGAAATATATTAAATTACAAATATATAAGGCTTACATTCTTGTAGGGAATAGTTTAGAAAATCTTTGTAATGACGATAAATAGATATATGTAAAAACCACGGGGTTCAGTGACTGGACTTTGAGTCGTGGACTTATCAGTATCACAGATTAAAAAATAAGTACGATATGTAGATCCCAGTCTGCATTAATTTCACAGATTGTTTTCAGAGACATCTGATATTCATATGATTAGCGTTCACAAAATAGAATTCTAGGAAATCCATTAATGACTTTTGTCAGTTTTGACAATCACGGTGTCATGAAGCACAACACCTACCTCTAACATGTGCAGCCTCTACCAGAGTATATTAGTTTCACAACAGTAGGTGTTAAAAATATCAATATCATGAGAAATTTTCATTGTTTAACATGTAAGAGGAAAATTGAACCCCTACTCCCACATTATCACCCTCCCCACACCATCATTAAAGGTTTTTTGGGGGGGAGTAACCTGGTAGGTTGGTTTCAGTTCAAGTTGAACTTTGGTAATGAAATATCTTGTTGATAGGATAATTTGTCAATCTTGTATGTTGTTTAATATTCAATGCATAATTATGGTAGAAAGAAATGCTGTTTTGCATAATGATCCTACGATGATCTGATTTGCATGAGCAATCACTTTTTGTCTTCCTGGTATATATAAAATGTGTAATCATGGTAAAGAAACAAACTTCTTGGTGAATGTCACACTCCTTTAGTTTATTTAGCAGTGATCACGTAAATGATTCAGCTATTTAATTGCCAGTAAGTGCCATAGTTAATAAATTATACATTACAGCCATTGTACAGTGTTCCAGTTCTATTCAGAATTTATACTAAGGAATGAGGTTGTTGTGTACTACAAGTAATAATATCCCTTAGACCCACACTTAGCAACAATGCATCATTAACACTCTTTGATTCAAATTACTCTTCCACCCTCTGATGCCACCAGCTCACACACCAGAGAGTTATCAGTTATTTTGGTGGGGTCAATTTTTTTTTCTTCTTTTTTACGGTTTTTCAAAATATTAATGTTTCTGGAGACAAGCTTTCTTGGTAGAAGAATTCTTATTCAGTAATGGTTGTTCATAGGGTATTTAAATCTAAGAAAAATCACATCAGAAAACCAGTGTTTTTTACAGTTAGAATTACTGTATTAAGGATGTAGCTGATTTATACAATGTATTGAGAGAAATTGATTAAAGAATTAAAACTATCTGTAATTTATGTTAATTTTGAATAAATTTCCAAAATACATCATATGATGCATCAGGAAATGGGGCACCACCTGAAATGTTGTCACTAGGGAAACGAGGCTCTGTCTAAAATAATGGGGTCAGCTGGGGGAGAAAAGAATCCGAACTATTAGGGGAAAAGCGATGGATTCAATTCGTAAAAGTGTGAATCAGTTTGAGAATTCAACCCAGGAAATCTCTGTTGTGATCAGAATTTTATAAATCAGTTGTCAGTCCTGATAAAATCAACTTTAAAGGTGTCAGACATTCTTGACATCGATCTGTGTCATTCTTTATAGTGATCTGTGCTACAATGATCTGATATGTAGTAGTTATTGATTGTTTCATAGGTAATGTTTGTTTTTGATGATGAGAATCAAGTTTTTAAAATCTGATTCTTAGATGCTGGAGATCTGACTAGATTTACCCGTCTTAACTTGACGTGTACTATTAATCAGGTTGATTACAAAGAATATTGGTAAATAAAACCTTCGTACCTGCAGTTTTCAGAATCACTGAAAATCTGTAATGAATTATGTATAGAAGAGAGCATTGTGAAAGTTTTCCCCTTATCAGGCATGATGTGATATTCTAGGAAAATCTAGATACGTAGAAAACTTTCCAGTTTTAAAAATTGCTCACAATCTGGTACACCGTATTGTACTTTAACGGGTGAATTATTTCCACCGTCTGCCTGTCGGGCAGTGCTGCAGTATAAAGTACAGAAGGCCTTGTGTCATGCATCACTCTCCACATCAAATTGTCTCTCTTCTATAAGAATTGATTTTAAATTTGACTTTTGTTTAGAATTAACACCTGTCCACTGCTAGTCAGTGACCTCACTTAAACATTTATTTTGGATGTAAATCAATTTTAAGGTGTTATTTTTTCAAGCCTGTTGAGGATCTTGAATGTTCAAAGGTCATTTTGATCTCAGCATGTTCAGTAAAAGTTGTTTAATGTTGTCTAGGAATATGTTGCCCTTAGATTCCAAACACTTTGTTGAGGGACCATAATAATGTTTTACAGAGGGGTTGGTAAGTTTGTATATTGTTTAACTTCCCACTCGAGAATTTTTCACTCATATGGAGACCTCACCACTGCCGGTGAAAGGCTGCAAAATTTAGGCCTATGCTCAGCGATTACAGCCTTTGAGCAGGGAGGGATCTTTATTGTGCCATAACTGTTGTGACACGGCGTCTCCTTTTTTTTTTTGCGGTCTTATCCGAAGGACTGCCCCATTTAGTTGCCTCATACGACAAGCAAGGTGTACTGAGAACCTATTCTAACCTGGATCTCCACAGGCTAATTTTATATATGCAACATATCTTGTACAGATACAAGCGTTAAAAGAGTTGAGAGCATGTTCTGAGTTACATTTTCTACCTCCAATGATGGTGTGTATACACATATAAAATGTACATCTCATTTGTCTTAACCTTGAACTTGGTCATCATGAATCATTGAAAGATCATCTATTGGGCCTGGATTTGAATGTGTAACCATGATAATGTTACAGACTGCCTCTACAGTAGCACATATGGCTGGAATTAATAAATTTTTGATAGCAATCATTTGGTTTTATAATTCACTATCTTGGTTGAGACTGGTGTTCTCATCTCTGAACGTATTCCAGTTTATGCTGAACACTTTTATAAGTACCATGTTAACAAACCGCTCTCTCTAGACTGTTGCAGCAAACATCAGTACCGGGGATGCATAATCTGGCAGTTTGCGTATAATGGCTATCAATCAAGGTGAATTCTTATGTTGAAATATAATCCTAGCTCTATGATTAAGGTACTCCTTATCACTGAAGTATTAAAAAGAGAATGAAGAAAATAAGCACTTTAAAAATAATGTAACTGCTATATACACTGGTTGCATACATCACACATGTTTTACTAAGCACATTTTCTTATTGAATAGAAAATTTAATGTCACAATATACATTTCAAAATGGATAAAAGAGAAAACTCTTTTTAGCTCACCTGAGCTTTTCTAATCAAAACTTTTCATTGTCTGTCGTCGGTGTTGTTATCATTGGTATTGGCATAAACTTTCAACATTTTCATCTTCTTCAGAACCACTGGGCCATTTCAATTAAACTTGGCAGAAAGTGTTCATGGATGAAGGGGATTCAAGTTTGTTCAAATGAAGGGCAACACCGTATTCCAAGGGGGGATAATAGCAAAATAGTAAAAAATACTGACAAAGTTTGAAAATCTTCTCCAGAACAAGCAGGCCAATGTCAATCAAACTTGATACAAATCATCCTTGGGTGAAGGTGATTCAATGAAGGGCCACTAGGGTGGGTTTATTGAAAAAGCTTCTCAAGAGCCACTGGGCCAGTAAAGTTCAAATGTACATGACCTCGTGGGGATCCAGGTTGTTAGAATAGATCCTCAGTACCCCTTGCTTGTCGTAAGAGGTGACAAAATGGGGCAGTCCTTCAGATGAGACCGCAAAAACCGAGGCCCCGTGCCACAGCAGGTGTGGCATGTTAAAGATCCCTCCCTGCTCAAAGACCATAAGCGCTAAGCATAGGCCTAAATTTTGCAGCCCTTCACTGGCAATGGTGATGTCTCCATATGAGTGAAAAATTCTCGAGCAGGACGTTAAACAATATATAATCAATCAATCAATTAAATGTACACGACAGCTTTCTTACCTAGTGCAGATTCAAGTTTGTTAAAATTATAGTCCCCGGGGATAGGGTGGGTCCACAATAAGGGATCAAAGTTTTATATGTGAAAATATATGAACAAATCTTTAAAAATTTTCTTCTCCATGGCCTAGTGGTTAGAGCATTGCAATCAAAATTACAAGGCCTCTCACCTCTGTTTGGGACAGGTTTGATTCTAGCTCGTGTGAATATATGTGAGAAAGTTTGCCAGTTTACTTTCAGAAGGTCAGTAGTCTCTTCCCGGATATATTGTATATGGGTTCTCTCTTCCACCAATAAAAACGAATCGAGATGTCACCAGATAACTGAAAAATTGTTGAGTGTGACAGAAAACAAAAAAACCTCCCAATCTTCTTCTGCAGAACCACAGGGCCAATTTCAATTGAACTTGGTACAAATCATCCTTGGGAGATAATCACAAAATTGCAAAAATATGGTGAGGTCATTTAAAAATTTTCTCAAGAACCACCGAGCCAGAAAAGTTCCAATTTACAATGAAGCCTTCTGGCATAGTGCAGATTCAAATTTGTTAAAATCATGGTCCCCGGGTGGGTCCACAATAAGGGATCAAAGTTTTATATGGAAAAATATTGGGGAAAAATCTTTGAAAATCATCTTCTCCAGAATCACAAGGCTAATTAATAAAGTTGGTACAAATCATCCTTGGGTGAAGGGGATTCAAGTTTGTTCAAATGAAGAGCCACACCCAAGGGAGATAATCACAAAAAATGCAAAAATAGGATGGGGTCATTTAAAAATCTTGTTCTCAAGAACCAATGGGCCAGAAAGTTCCAATTTACATTGAAGCTTCCTGGCATAGTGCAAATTTGATTTTTTTTTAAAAACATGGCCCCCAGGGGTAGGGTGGGGCCGATATAGGAGATAAAAGTTTTATATGTGGAAATATAGGAAAAAATCTTTGAAAACTTCTTCTCAAGAGCTACTAAGTCAGAAAAGTTCACATTTACAGCTTTCTGACATAGTGCTGATTCAAGTTTGTTAAAATCATGGTCCCCAAAGGTAGGGTTTAGCCACAATAGGGTATCAAAATTTAACATTTGAATATATAGTGAAATTTTTGAATATGGGCCAAGGTGACTCAGGTGAATGTTGAGGCTCATTGGCCTCATGTTTGTAGAATAAACATCTTGATGTAATTGAAAAGTAACTGAAATAAATGTGAATGAAATCGCAAGCATTTTCAGCATGTAATTAATTCAATTACAATATTCAAGTAATTGAAATAATCAGACTTTTTTTGATCCACTCTGTAGACTAAATTGTAGAAAGGATCTGATGAAGCCATGTGGATAAGTTTGTCTTTATGACCCCAAGCTTATGAATTTATAGTAGGAAAATTGACCAATCAGAATGTGTCTTTCAAATCTTTGGGTGTGTAGGCAAAATGTGATGCTGAATAATCTGTCAGGATTTAAGAAGTGATGTTTTTATTGGCTAAGTTTAAAGTCATAATTGATCTCATCATTGCAGCTGTCATATCATTTTTTTCAGCATAGTCTATGGAGCGAATCATAAAGGTCTGATTTAAATTATATTTTTGAAATTATTCTCAATTACAATTAATTACTTCAGAAATGGTAGTTAAGAAAAGTCATTTTCCAGTTGTCACAGGTCTGAGTGCTTGTTGAAATGTACATGTTTATATCTTGACTAAATATTAATGTTTATTATAGACTGCAAGACCAGTTTACGTCAGTTTATTTTCAGAACTTGTATTTGTGATGTATCAGGGGAGTTTGTTTACCAAACAACTGTGTAGATTTCCCTGTACATTCAAATTTCAAACTTTTATCAACTCTATAAATAGATATTGTTAAATTGATAAAATTTATTCTATTGACAGACGAAAAGTTAACTCTTCAGGTTAAGTTCACAAAACACAGGTACAAAGTATGTGCTATTATGTAGAAATATTTATGTTTCCAATGCTTTTTGTCCGTTTATCAATTGTGATGATATAATATTTAAATTTTGAGAATTCATGAGGGTATGAACTGCAACGCATCATGCTGGCGTACTTTTCATGTTGTAAAGCATCACAGTTCATGCCCTCATGCATTTTCTTTGTAAGATTTGCCATTGTCAGTGAATACATGCATTTTGTTACTTACATACTATGTACTTTACAACATTTGTTTTCAACCTTGGCGTAATGTAACCTCAGCTCAGTATGTATGATGTACGTCTAGGAGAGTTCACCTATCCTGGATCTTTTTCAGATAAACCCTTCTCTAACGTAACAATTTATGACATGAACGTCACCTGTGGAAATCACAGACCTGGAATGTTTCCTTCCCAGACTTGGACCTGCAATGACATCAGGTAAGATTGGATTATAGAGCTGACCATAGGTGAAGGGTCATGAAGGACAAGGTTACATTGTCAAAGTGAAAAGACATGAAGGGCAAGGTGAAGGGTCACCAAAAGAAGACATGATTCAGTAGTGCTGTCATGATGAATAATTTATAGATGATCATTTATCAATTTGAGATTGAATAATCAGTTGAATACTGCTCTTATCTTTCTTTATTTTTCTTGTTTGTTATTAAAAAAGAGCTTTTGTTTGTTACCGCCACATAACCCTAGCTGTTGACAGCCATATGTTATATGTGTTTGTTAATACTCTAAGCAGGGTTTGTTCCGGATCTGTACAAGGCTAGAATTTCTGCAAAACATTTCAAGATAGTGATGCTTGTATTATTTTCAATTTGATGTTTTAAGATGAAATCTCTTTTAATTTATTATGGAATTACACAGGTTTATTAAACCGGCTTTCTAAATATATATGTATGAAAATCAAAATGGCAGGGACAGAAAGCGAGAGTGAAAATGAAATCAGCAACTGTTCAAGACAAAATCTAGTACTCATTCAAGACAAATACCAGGTTACCAATTCAATTATTTGTTGATCATCAGTCGGTTAGAGCTAATCGATGCTGCCAATTAATCGATTATGATTTTCAACTGATTTGACAACACTACATGAAGGGCAAGGTGGAGGGTCTTGAGTAGAAGGACATGAAAGGCAAAATGGTGTGCAGGAGGGGAAAAATGGGAGGAATAAGTGACAAGATGGAGAGGTATTAAGGTGAAGGGCCTTAAAGGATAAAGTGGAACGACATGAAAAACAAGGTGTAGCTAGATAGGATTAGCGGGAAATAAGAATACTTTAAAGCAGCAGCATGTTGTTGTTGTTAGCATTGAGCTGGTGGTGAAGCAAGTGTCTTTACTGTAGTAATATTTATTGCTCAAGTGTCAATTATAGTTATAAATAGCTTAGTTGTGTGTATGAATAAAAAAGCCTAGATAATTTCTGTGTGGTCAGCAATATGTGACCTCCTCATTTACATAGATACATGTGCTATATCGAATGGCGAAGTTAACAATGTGTAAATCGTAATCATAAATCCCAAAGACATATACAAGTTCAAGTGTAGGGCAACACGGACCTCCGACAAAGCCAAGGTAGGATCAGGTATCATGGAGGAGTAATCATCCTCTGCTGACCGGTCACACCCGCCGTGAGCCCTTAGTCGAAATTAGGTAAACGGGATTATCCGTAGTCAAAGTTAGTATTACAAATGACAGTCTAACAAAGGGTATGAAACAAATCATTCAACATATGTCCCAGAGACACTTTGTAATCGCAAACAAGGCCATTATAGCGACCGTAAAATTTGCGAAATGATGACTTCAAACGAGATTTGTTATAACCCTGCAACGTCAACTTTTTTCTCAGTAGTCGCTTTAAAAAATTCTCATAAGCATGGCATGCTCTTGCGTATCAAATCAAATGGGAGATATACACACCATAAGCAGACGAAAGTGGTATATTACTACATAGATATGGAAGTTGATGATTGCAAAGTTGAAGTCATCACGCTTGTCGTATAATGTAGTTGTCAGTCTGCCATTAGAGTAAATATTAAGTAAAATATCCAAATATGAAGCAGACATGTCAGATTCTGTAGTGTCCTTTATTTCGAGTTCAGCAGGATATATCACATGGACATAATTATGGAAATTATGATTGTTGATTGATAAGACGTCATCGATATATCTATATGTATGGTTGAAAGACATGGCAAGTTTTTTTGTTTTTATCCTGTAACAGTTTCTGAACAAATCCGCTTCAAAAGAATATAAAAATAAGTCTGCCAATAAGGGAACACAATTAATGCCCATGGGAATGTCAATGGATTGTTGGAAGACTTGGTCTCCAAACACAAATATATATGTATTTGATTTGAAGTCATTTAATCTTTGTTTTATTTGCATGTTTTGAATATAACCATTGACAGTTTTGTTATTCATCATTAGATAATGTACCCTGATAATGTGTGCATGTGATTTATTTAGTAAATGGACGATGCTGTTCTAGATTTTCACATTGCTGTACTACCACAAACAAGTTTAGAAGGGGAGAAGGGGGCATTTATCGACTTTGAATTTATGAGGTTGGGTTTGTAATCTGTCCATTTGGCCTAACTTTATGGTCATAAGTCATGGTACACCTATTCACTGTAAACATTTATGTCGGATATAAGCATGTTTCACCTATGGGGATGAGTTTGAAGAACTTCTTTTTTATATGTCTCCAACACAATTAAGATTGACAAAACACAGTATTTGTTTATTTTTTGTAGAGTGAATGGAATGAGGATGGCCTACGGATATTACCCAGGCCTGGGGGCCGATACCAGATGTACTGAGTCAGGTGGCTTTGATGAACTTCGACAACTGTGTCACAAGCTTATGGAGTCCATTGCCTCAAACAGACAATTATGGGGGGCTCAGGTCAGAACTGAAAAAGTGTACTGAAAGTTCAGATGGGTGATTTCGCATTCAACTCGGATTCTGTAAGACAGTACCTTATTGCAAATCAAAGCATACTCACATCCCTTTTGACATAACTTAGCAGTGTCAGATGTCTTGTGCTAGGGTGAATGTCACCTGATCAGTTTCATAAAAATGGACAATACATGAAAAGGAGGTCATGTTCAGTGTATTTAAACCAGTAGTGCCTCATTATCTGAACTACACTGGACAAAATAAGTTAGGGGTCATGGACTATTTAAACCTTGCTAGTAGTGCCTCATTATCTGAACTATACTGGACAAAATAAGTTAGGGGTCATGGACTATTTAAACCTTGCTAGTAGTGCCTCATTATCTGAACTATACTGGACAAAATAAGTTAGGGGTCATGGACTATTTAAACCTTGCTAGTAGTGCCTCATTATCTGAACTATACTGGACAAAATAAGTTAGGGGTCATGGACTATTTAAACCTTGCCAGTAGTGCCTCATTATCTAAACTATTGTGAAGAAGCATATTGTGAACAGGATTGAAATTGCAAAATGTTTTCTTAGTCCATGTATATGTGGTATTTGATTAAAAATTTCTCCCAAAAATTTTATCAAACCAATATGCTCACAATCTCTAACTGTTTTTGTCTAGTATATTACAGAAGAACAAATCTAGGTAAATATAGTGTGAATTGCAACAAGATGCCACCTTACAAAGGCTTTGAGGTGTGAAATCAGATCTTATGTCTTTAATAATGTGAGGAATGAATTGTCTTTTCTCTGCCTGATACATTTAAAGAGAAATCTTTCATACTATCATATTTCATCTACTAACTAACAGAGTTCATAGACAATGAAACTATTGATGTAGCATAACATGATACAGCTTATTTTCTGCATGCCATCTTATCATCTTATAAAAAGAACTAATATAAGAAAAAAAACCCACAATGTATAGCAATTTGATACATACTATTTTGAAACAGCCTTAAGCCCTGGTGTCTTGTTGTGCTTTTAGTAGATACATAAAGATATGTTTCTGTTCCAAGTAAGAGAGTGATTTCTGATTGCTAGTTATTAAGTACAGTGGTGACTTGATGCAGAAATTTAAGTCACTTCCCTTTCTTGAATTTCTATATCCACCCAAGCATTAAAAGGACGATGAACTGAATATGCTATATCAATCTCTGATTTAACAAAAACCACCAGAATAGGTCCGTTTTCTATAACTATCATGGGCACTATCAGTGATATTATTCCTCCATTACAGAAGAGTGTGATGTCCATTTCCAGCTTCAATTATTGATAGTGCCCATGATACTTATAACAAACACTTCACATATTCTGGTGGTTTTTGCTAAATCAGAGATTGATATATCATGTATGTTACAGACAGTTTATTCAGAATTTTGCCTTTTGCTCTGCAGTTTTTTATGCTCATGAAATTTTCCTGGGATTATTCATCTGAGCCAGGATAGGGCTTCAATAGGTGTTTAAATTTTTACAGAGGAATACTTATGAAAATTATCTGTATACTAGGAATACCTTAAAAAAAATAATCTGTAAATCTGTACCGCAAGGATGCAATATGTAAAAGCACCATGGGATCTGGGTTAGAATAGGTCCTCAATATCCTCTTTTTTGTCGTACGAGGTGACTAAATTGTGGCAGTCCTTTGGATGAGACTGTAAAAACCCTGTGTCACAGCAGTTGTGGCATGATAAAGATCCCTCCCTGCTTAATGGCCCTAAGCGCTGAGCGTAGGCCTAAATTTTGCAGCTCTTCACCGACAATGGTGATATCTCCATATGAGTGAAAATTGTCAAGTCTGATGTAAAACAATATACAATTGATCATAAGGTTTAGGATTTTATGAATAGAAGCATATGATAAAATCTTTTAATCAAATTAAAATCTGAAGAAGAGCAGTCTGGAAAGAATTCATGAATTCATATGCAAGCATACTCACTTGATTTACATAGGAATACAGTAAAACACAGTTATAGTGAACCTCTAGGGCCAGTATAAAACAGTTCATTTCAATCAAATTCATTATACAGTAAAACACGGTTATAGAGGACCTCTAGGGCCAGTATAAAACAGTTCATTTCAATCAAATTCATTATACAGTAAAACACGGTTATAGAGGACCTCTAGGGCCAGTATAAAACAGTTCATTTCAATCAAATTCATTATACAGTAAAACACGGTTATAGAGGACCTCCAGGGCCAGCAAAAATAGTTTGTTATAACCACACTTTGTTGAATGCAATAAAATTTTGTATTTTCATGGGAATGAATACCACTTACAATAAACATGAATTTATTTTAAGCATGATGTGTGTTTACTGTAAATTGGGGTAAGAAATTTAAGGCCAGAAGGTCAAGTTACACAAATATCCTTATGTAGTGTAGATTCAAGTTCATTCATCCCATGACCCCTGATTATCATATAAAATTAAACTTTTTGCCAAAAAAGAAAATCAAGATGGAAGTGTGACATACCTTGTGAATAGGTTGTTTACAGGAAGACAGTTTTATATGCCCATCAAAGACGGGACATGGTATGGTGTCATCTATCACTTCGGACATGTAGGTAAAATGCTAAATGAACTGTAAGCTCCAAGATCTTACAACTTGGTACATTTGACCACTATGATGAAAGGAAGATGTCTATTGTTTTTCAAGGCCAACAATCAAGGTCATAGTATTAGTTAATAGGAAAATCTTGTAGTCAGGATACAGACTGAACTATTAGGGCTAGGACCATGGTGAGAGGAAGATAATTATTGTTTTTCAAGGTCAAAGTATCAGTGAATAGGAAAATTTTTTAGGCAAGATACATACCAAACTGTTGGGGCTAGGACCATCAAACTTGGCACATTTGATCACCATGACAAAAGGAAATGCCTATTATTTTCAAGGTAAAGGTCAAAGTGTCAATAGGAATACCTTGTAGGCAGGATACAAAATGAACTACTGGGGCTAGGACTGTCAAACGTGGTACATTTGATCACCATGATGAGAGGAAATGCCTATTGTTTTTCAAGGTCAATTTCATAGTATCAATTAATAGGAAAACCTTGTAGGCAGGAAAGTGTCAGACCGAACTATTGGGGCCAAGACTATCAAACTTGGTACATTTGATACCATGGTGGGAGGAAAATGCCTTTTGTTTTTCAAGTTGGAGTTCAAAGGTCAAGGTCAAAGTATCAGTTAATAGGAAAACTTTGTAGGCAGGATACAGACTGACCTATTGGGGCTAGGACTGTCCAACGTGGTACACATACTCCTCATGCCAAGTGTCAGGGTTAGGTCAAGGTCATAGTGTCAGTTAATAGGAAAACCTTATAGGCAGGATTTAGACCAAACTGTTGGGTGTAGGACTGTCAAACTTGTTATTCATAGGATGTTAAAGAAAGAATTCACAGCTTGATGATGGTTGATACTACCTTCAGTAAAGTTTGACAACTTGTGGCTTAACAGAAATGCCTTATATAGGCTTGTGACGAATGTATTATGTACCATTTTCAGTACTCTTGTTTTAATATATATATTTAAAACATTAAGAGCCTGTGCATGCATCACTTTGAACATCTTCACTAGCTAACAGTTATCAGGCTGCAGGAAGGAAATGAGACAAACATCCTTGGCTAACAGAGATGTCTCTTGATTGGTTTTTAATTCAGCATTATGGGGACTGGAAAGAGTTGTGTGATTGTGACTTTAGTGGGGGATGTATTAGTTGTTATAGAAACTGAGAGTTGAATTCATTAGATTCTCTTTCAACTAAGTGCATGGTGATGCTGAATTACAGTCATATTCAATCAAAAATTTATCAAATGATTCATGACCAAAGATTTAACGCAGTCAAACTAATGAATAATGGAAACCATTTCAATGCTGTGACATTTAGCATTATACCCCAGGGGAGGGACTCTCTGTATCTGTGAATGATACGGGAGTTGATCCCAAAAGTGTGTTTTTAGAATTAATTTAATGAAATTAATCAAATTTGATTCCTTCTGTTTGTAGGTTTCCAATGCAAGCTGTGATTACACGGATGAAAAACGAGTTATGCTGAATTTGTCCAAAAATGGCTACTACTGGAAAACCATGAATCCAGGGTATGGGTGGATGGAAACTCTGCAGTGTGTGGCCTTTCCAAATTATGATGCAAATTCCCCCCCATGATGCAGTCCAAATTAAAAGTTTCAGAACCCTGGAAAAAAATACATACTGTGAGGCAACTTCTAGTACTATCTTGCTTGGAGGATCTCGGTCTCTGGATTATTCTGGAGTACTCTGGATTATTCTGAATTTTTCTGGATTACTTTTATTACTCTGTCTATGCTCTTTAATTGTGTATCTAAAGAGGATGTGATTCATATTCAAAGCCTCTTAATTCTAGTTTCATCCCAAGTTTTTGTGCAGTTGCGGAGTTAATGCTGCGTTTTGATGGAAGGTCTCTTTGAATATTGGTATATTTATGAAGTTCATTATATTTCTGAAACTTGCTTGATCATTGCCCTGAGTGATAGGAGTTGTTTTTTTGCAGTAATCTTGACTTTTATTGCCTTTATTTTAATTTGGTCTGTTATGGCACCTTACAGCACTGTTTTAAGTGTTGTAAGGTCCATTTGTGTTTTGAACAAAATCTTTCAAAATAAAATCATTCTCGTATATCTGTCACTGGTGATTTTCATATAGAACATATATCTTAACATTGATTTGCACAGAAAAAAATCAATATTGACATTTGTAGCTCGGCTCATCCTTTAGCTTATCACTGCTTGAGGATAATTGGATGTACATTTTTCTCTCTTGTTTTCATTTTTAAAGCTTGTTTTAGCCAGCAGGAGATCACCCTCAGATTCGTGCTCTGTTTTACCTAGCAGGTTACCGTCCTCGGATGTCATGCTTTGTAGATGCGTTATTGTTTGGTAGATTAAAATGAAAGGAACGTTTCCCCTTGTTGATATGTTGTTATTGATGTTTTTTGCTTTGATTATTTTTGTGTAACCTAGGTTCATTTTGACACAGAGTAACATTTGAGCAGCAGGAATAATATATCTAGAATGAAAATATTTTTATGTATTACAAGGAGACTCTCAAATTACTCCCACTGCACTGCTTATTGGAAAGAAGGAAAACTTCTAGACATGATGTTTGTTTTGATAAAATATGTATTATCCAAGATTTGCCTTTAGAGTTTTAAATTAAAGCAGTTTCTTTGTACATGTGTATATATATGTTAAATGTTTAAAGAACTCGGAGCTAGGTCATCATAAAAATTTTGTGTGCTGATTTACACACCGTGCTGATGGTGTTTTAGTAACGATATAAAATCTGTATTGTGAAACTTTTATGTATGTCATGAAATCTTTATTTGCAGTATGGTGTTTAACAGGGAATTATATATGCATTTCATTCTGATATTTGGGAAACTTGAACTATCCATTAATGTATATACAAAGCAGAATCAGCATGTATCAATATTCATCATACATCAATTTCTCAGCTTTTCGATTGTTTTTTTTTTCAGGTAAATTTAGATTTTTAAGGTATAAGGTACTGTTTCTGAGGTGTGTGTTCTCCAGGAGTCCCATTTTGTTTTTGTCGATGTTCTCTATGCAAATTTACATTGTTCACTGTCATACTCACTTAGAGTTGTTTATATGAATGTACTGAAGAGAGGAAGACGGAAGGAGTGTGGTGGCATGGCAGTATTCCTTTTGATACTGATCATAGTAGATAGCTGCCCAATACTTCCAGTGTAGGAGTCTGAATACTGTGAGGTAATGAATTACATGTATAAGTTATTTCGGTAAATATTTACTGTACAGATGTTGACAATCATGTAACTATTCACGTGTAAATAAAATCTGTAAGCACCTAAACTGCTTTCTCTCTCTCTTTTTTTTCAAGCGAAAGAAATAAGTGATACTTGTCAAAAGAAAAAAAAATGAACCAACAACCCCTCTAGAGGCCATTAATATGTTGTAGTCCTACTGTTTTAAAAAGGCAATTGATGAAACCATTTTCTCTATAGCTATCTCAGATAATCCAATACTCCTACTTCATTTCATGTCACTGTGAACTGTATTGCAGTCGGGGTTATTCTGTGGGTCAAATAAAAACCCAGCAATTTCTAAGCACTAGAAATATGACAAAAATAGCGATGAATTGAATGCGTAACGTTTTGAATTTGGCAATGTTTCTTACTTAGTTGTGCTTTGTAAAATATATATTTTTGTTTATACAAAGTGTTTATGCTACAGATTAGGCCCCCCCCCCTTTTTTTTTTGGTGTGTGTGTCACAAGATCATATCCGTTATGATGTTGTACAGGTATATTCGTTATGTTTTTTCTTGCTTTGGTTTTTAATTTGTTGTGCGTCCTTCAATAATTTTCCATTCCAACTGAAAAGCCACCAACTGCCATCTGTGTATGGCGCTCAGGGCCGTAGCAATGGGGGGGGGGGGGGGGGGGGGGGGGGGGGGGGGGGGGGGGGGGGGGGGTGTATTGTATATATGCCTGGCGCGACAGGGTGGGGGAGGGGGTACGTCTGGAAATATATCTTTTGCAAATATCTGTATTTAATTAAAGTTTGTGCTATATATATATATATATATAATTATTATAAATAATCAATATGAATGAATGGTGTCAAGGACAGTAACTCCTATGCTGGTATTTTCTCTGTTGTATGTCATACAATGATTTCCCCAATATCCACAATTAATTTACATATAATTTTACAGTAGCAGTATTTTGAAACGATGGATGCTAAAATTTAACCAGT
Organism: Ostrea denselamellosa; assembly: GCA_024699665.1. Lineage (NCBI taxonomy): Eukaryota > Metazoa > Mollusca > Bivalvia > Ostreida > Ostreidae > Ostrea > Ostrea denselamellosa. Next base: position 2,528,566 of record JAMZEH010000002.1, read on the forward strand.
TTTTATACGTCTTTATTATACTGTGTGGTGAAAATTGCGATTACTTCCGTTGATGTCTGACAGCTTTAAAAAGATGGTAACATATATATCCGGTCGTTGATTGAATTAAACTATATCAAGTGGAAGTTACTAGTTTTTCTACTTTGAACTGTTAATACTGATAAGTCACGTGGGGGGTAGAGCTACGTTAATTTAGGTTTCATCTGGAGACCCTAAACATGCCGAGCGTTTAGCGAAGGAGCAAACACTGCACCTAGTGACGCGGCCATGGTATGTGCGAGACTCGAACTTGGGACCTCCTTGGCACTAGCGCTCCCACGACTGAGCCAGGTGCTAATGTCATTAAATTGAAATCAACTCATTTATCTAGATCAAGCGTTATCAGATTAACATGAATAGTACTGGGAGAATTCACAAAAAGTAATAGCATAGATGCAGTAGAATTAGGTTTCAGAAAATATCGAATATCATAACATTTGGAGGTATGCTGCGCAAATAGGGATCAATTATATAGCAAGAACAACGCGCTTGTTGCAAAATACGTACATCCAATATAGCTGGTAACGCAGCAGTATTCACAGAAAGGACTGACATTCCAACAAATCATATTTCTGTCTAAAACGGGTCTGACAATCTTCTGCTAACCTACTAATAGAGAATATTATTAAAATGTTCATTATAAGATATCACAGAGTATTGATAAAATGTTCACTATAAGATATCACAGAGTATTGATAAAATGTTCACTATAAGATATCACAGAGTATTGATAAAATGTTCACTATAAGATATCACAGCGTATTAATATAATGTTCATTATTAGATATCACAGAGTATTGATAAAATGTTCATTATAAGATATCACAGAGTATTGATAAAATGTTCACTATTAGATATCACAGCGTATTAATGTAATGTTCATTATTAGATATCACAGAGTATTGATAAAATGTTCATTATTAGATGTCACAGAGTATTGATAAAATGTTCACTATTAGATGTCACAGAGTATTGATAAAATGTTCATTATAAGATATCACAGAGTATTGATAAAATGTTCATTATAAGATATCACAGCGTATTAATATAATGTTCATTATTAGATATCACAGAGTATTGATAAAATGTTCACTATAAGATATCACAGAGTATTGATAAAATGTTCATTATTAGATATCACAGAGTATTGATAAAATGTTCATTATTAGATATCAGAGAGTATTGATAAAATGTTCACTATAAGATATCACAGAGTATTGATAAAATGTTCATTATTAGATGTCACATAGTATTGATAAAATGTTCATTATTAGATATCACAGAGTATTGATAAAATGTTCACTATAAGATATCACAGAGTATTGATAAAATGTTCACTATAAGATATCACAGCGTATTAATAAAATGTTCATTATTAGATATCACAGAGTATTGATAAAATGTTCATTATAAGATATCACAGAGTATTGATAAAATGTTCATTATAAGATATCACAGAGTATTGATAAAATGTTCATTATAAGATATCACGGAGTATTGATAAAATGTTCATTATAAGATATCACAGAGTATTGATAAAATGTTCATTATTAGATGTCACATAGTATTGATAAAATGTTCACTATTAGATATCAGATTGAGGAAAGATTTCACTTTAATAAAGTTTATTGAGAAGCAGAATTATTATTCTTTTGTAGGAGATGCTTGTGGTCAATATCTATAATGTTTTAACGATATGTGTCTACTGCTAGTTAGCCATCCACTCTGCAAAGTACCAAGTACAGGTGCCGATTATTGAATGGAGTTGATCTTGTCGAAATTTTTCATTCTTTAAAGAAATTTGAAAATCCACGTGGTTCAGCTGGTGGCGCTTAGATCCTTTATAACGGGGTTAGGGTTTGATCACTTTGCGAACGTATGTTTTCCTTGTCGAGGCTATTCAACGTACTAGCCTCATTGGTCATGGGAGTGTATGAAGGACTTGAATACATAAAAGTCCAGGATAGAAACTTTATTAATCATATTACTAACATTTTACAGAATATTTATTCTACTCTCGACAAGACGGAATAAAACAAAAGTAGAAAGATCTTTCTGATAGCTAAAAACTAAAATTTTATAGTATATTTATTTTAGTTTAGACAAGACGGAAAACGATCTTTCTGATAGGCAAAAGATCAAATTTATTGTATATTTATTCTAGTTTAGACATGACGGAAAACGATCTTTCTGATAGGCAAAATATAAATTTTTTTGTATATTTATTCTAGTTTAGACAAGACGGGAAAACGATCTTTCTTATAGGCAAAAGATAAACTTTTATTCTATATTTATTACAGCCTGACAGGATGAAAAAAAAAGAATGGTATAAAGATCTTTTTGATAACGTGAAAAATAAAATCTGGGGATTTACTTTTTATCTACCTAGCTTGATATGAAACGATCTTATTAGGAAATGATTAACTTTCTTTATGGTATTGTCTGATATCATTTTCTTCGTCTGAACTATGGTGTCTTGTTATCTATCACATATAAATCAAGATTCGTCGCATATAAATCAAAATATGTTTCGCATATAAATACCAGTATTATCGAATATGAATCTAGATTGTCGTATATAAATATTTCGATTATCAAATGTAAATCCAGTTTTTCGCATATAGATACCAAAATTGTCAAATCTTCATCGCGTAATTCTATCTTTTTTAAAATTTCCAAAGTGTTATTTATCTTTAAAAAGAATCAGTCTGTATAAGGGTGATATAAAAGTTGTTAATCGAGTAATTTGAATAAATCTGTTTGGATTACGACTGGTAGTAGACCTGGCATTTAGCTTGGCATTGATATAAGGGTGATGCCAAATTTAATTTTCAAATACAAACGGCATCAATTTTGATGCACCAGATGCACATTTCGACAAATAATTGTCTCTTCAGTGATGCTATAGTCAAAAATGTTGGAAATCCGAAATAAGAACAAACTTGGAGGAGCTGAAAAACAAAACTGGAGCCAAAACCGATTAAGGTTCAGAGCTATGCATGAGGAAGATAGTGCTTAATCCTAAATTTTGAAATAAATTTTTTACTTTTACTACAGCAACTTTTTATCCGTATTTTCATGCTAATACCAAAGTACTTAGCTACTGAGCTGATGACTAATAGTCCCCCAGCAGAGGCATAGACCCAGTGGTTATAATATAAAACATAAACGGTACCAATTTTGATGCATCAGATGCGTATTGCGACAGATAATGTCTCTTTAGTGATGCTTAAGTCAACAATGTTGGAAATCCGAAATAAGAACACACTTGGAAGAGCTGAAAGAACCAAAAACACCAAATAGTGGAGCCAAAACCAGTTAAGGATCTGAGTAATGGCTTAAAACGAAAAGAGAAGGATATCCATACGCTGAAGACCCTCACACAAATGGATCAGGTGTTGTATAGAAACATGGAGCACAAATCTAGAAAAGTAATTCCATCGAAAACATGAGACCCAGCAGGTGTTGGCGCCACCGTGGATTTGAGTATCCCAGCAGGCTTCGATTTTCCTGATGAGAAGAACGATGAATTATCGAACTAATTTCCGGTCATCCGGAAAAAAGTGGACGGGTTGGTGAAAATTTTCACGTATCTGTATCACTCACAGGCAATTATAGGGTTGACAAACGTACGGCAGGGATGGAGAAAACGATCAAAGACCTATGACAAAGACAACGGCTTCTACTCCAAGGGAAAAGAAGAATGCGACAAGGGATTGATTGATTGTATATTGTTTAACGTCCCGCTTGAGAATTTTCCACTCATATCGAGACGTCACCATTGCCGGTGAAGGGCTGCAAAATGTAGGCCTATGATCGGCGCTCAGGACCTTTGAACAGGGAGGAAATTTTATCATGCCACACCTGCTGTGACACGCGGCCTCATCCTAATGTCGGCCCCATTTAGTGGTCTCTTACGATAAGCAATGGGTACCGAGGATCTGTTCTAACACGGGTCCCCACGGAGTGGCGACAAGGGAAGACAAGGAAACCTTTCCCGGCAACAAGGACAAAAGAAGATGCATTTGCATGAATTGGTTCACGTTCACCCACTCTTTTAAGTAAGAGTCCGTTTATACTGTGTTCTAACATTATTTGGTGTGGTGATTTTAATCATCTCAAACCCAGATTTAGGTTATTAAAAGTACTAATAACCCAAAGGTCTTTTAGTTAATGGAAAATAATGGTTATATTGATCCTTTTAGGCAGATACAGAAAAACACTCGCAGATACTCCCGGAGAAAAAAACCCCCCAATAAATCAATGTCGTTTAGATTTCTTCTTAATAGCTGAGACAATTTTGTCTGGTTTAGAAAAGTGAAATGTAGAATCTAGTTATATATCATATCATTCTATGATATCCTCATCTATTGTTTCTAATGACTTCAATAAAAGTAGAGTTTTATGGAATACGATGAAATTAATTAGAATGCATTAAAAGTGTTATCTTACAAGATAAGAAGCAATGGTAGTTTAGTGTGCGACTCCTGCATAAAATGTTGATAACATGCACAATGTCCCTGATGCCAACATTTCCTTCACTATTGATGATCAACTGTTTTAGAATCCAGAAATTTTACAAGCAAAATAATCCTTGGATAGGAGAATATTAAGGGAGGGTTATATATGGATAATCGGAAATCTTCAAGGAAACAAATACTTTTTATGGACAGCTATAAAAGAAAACCGAAGTTGATTGATTTTTTGTTTTACGTCCCGTCGAGAATTTTTCACACAGTTTGAAACGTCACCACCTGTAGGTTACGTAACGCATATTTAAACCTACACTTAGTGCTCAGGGCCGTAGCAGTGAGGATTATTTAACGTGCCAATGCCTACCGTGACCTCCGTTTTAAAGTCATATGTTTACGTCTTTGGCTGAACGAGGCCGGCACGAGCGGGACTCAAACTCACGACCTCCCGGTTGTGAAGGGACTGCTCTACCACTGAGTTACCGCGAATGGTAAGAAAACCGAAGTAATAGTTTTAATTTTAGTAATTAATCAGCTTTCAAGATATTCCAAAGCCTTTTAATAACGAATCTGAATCAATAGAAGGGGAAATTACTTTTGAAGAAACCTCCAATCCTCTAATAAATCCCCAGGATCTGATGGTGTACTGCCTAATTCTTCAAAATGTTTTGGAAATATATTAGAATTTTTGTTGCAAGATCTATTAATGATGGATAAAGAAGTAACATTTTGTCATGGATACAAAAACATGGTATCATTACATTGCTACCGAAAGGTGACAAACGAAGACAATATCTCAAGAACTAGAAACTTATCACTCTTTTGAATTCTGTCTGTAAAATTGCCTCCGGTTCAATAGCTAGTAGAGTGAAACGGTATTTAGATAAATTAATCAACCATGATCAAACGGGTTTTATTCCCAAGAGATGTATTGAAGAAAACACACGATATTGATATGATATGATGCATTACACTGAGGAAGAAAATATACCTGGTTATCACTACTAATCGATTTTGAAAAAAAACGTTCGATACAATGTATTGGGCCTCCGTGGCGGAGTGGTTAGAGCATCGCGCTCAAAATCACAAGGTCTCTCACCTCTAGTCGGCGCGGGTTCGAATCTCGCTCGCGCCGATGTATGTGAGAAAGTTTGCCAGTTTACTTTCGGAAGGTCGGTGGTCTCTCCCCGGTACATTGTATCTGGGTTCTCTCCTCCACCAATAAAAACTGGACGCCACCAGATAACTGAAAAAATGTTGAGTGTGGCGGAAAACAACAATCAATCAATCAATCAATCTTGGGAATTTGTTCAAAAAGCACTTACTTTTACTTGGGCAGATGTATTCGGAATTGGTTTTCATTGTTTTGTACAGATATGACATCTGTTTTGTTTGGTGCCAAATTTTAATGTAAAGAAAAATCTATAGGGATTAATAGATTCATGAACATTTATAACTGTAAGTGCAATGTCAGACTGTGTCATTACTTTCGAAATGGTGGCAAACTTGAAAGTTGTCACGTTAAAACACCAACATATCGTGATTACGTGAGTAGATTTCCTCCTCCTCTGTAAATTGTGGCTTACTGTAACTAAGTATGAATTCCAGTTTTGCAATCACTTGGTGTCATATAGAGTTTTATCCGATTTCCGCCACAAATTGTGAAGGTTGGCAGCTTAATCTGTTGGTTTCATTTTTCCGTAGTTGACGACTATATCAATATCGTTATCTTCACTTTTTCTTGGAAATCTATATCAACCTGATAAATAACTATACTCAAACTCAGTGACCTGGTTCATGCAACTGGATATCAGTATATGAAAATAATTAACTCAAGACCTCCGGAAGCGAACATTCTACCACTGACCTACAGCGACCGCTCCAGTGACAGGATTTCCAAACGGGAGAGACATGTAAAAATCAAGTATTAACAATGTGCTCAACCATTTTGGGTTCCAAATTTGAGTTTTACTCATAATATTTTTAAATTTGTGGCGGAAAAGGAGGCGGAGGGAGGGCGTCCCTTCTACATCCGCTGCGATTCCAAGTTAATTCTTATGAATTCTTTAGTAGAATCTGACAAAACGGAGGATTACTGTATATGGCAGAATTAACTCAGGGAAGTGAAACTCCTGACATTGTGCACACTGTATCAGTACGTGATTGATGAAAACACTTTCTCCATATTCATACATTGTAGATCTATCAACAAGTGTTAAAGATAATGAGCTTTCGTTAGAAATTGCAATATTCAATATATAAAAAGGTCAAAATAGTGAACAGTGATCAATCTCATAACTCCTAAAGACACAAACCTAAAAGTAGGGCAAATACGGATCCCTGGATATATCAGAGTTGGGATCAAGTGCCGAGGACGGGTAAACATCCCCTGTCAACCGGTCACACCGAGCGAGTCCTATATCTTGATCGAGTAAACGGAGTAATCCATACTTCAAATCAATGTGCGATGAACGGCCGCAATTCCTATGAAAAATGTCGGAACGTTTTACCGAGTGACAGGTTGTATTTGTAAATTAGATCGCTACAACTACCAAAAAGTTTGCGAAATGCTAATTTTATGATAATATAATTATATATATTAAGTTCATGATGTTAAAATATTCATGATGTCTTCAACTTGTTCTCTCAAATGGTTTGAATTTATAGACCAAAATTGTTACCGTAACGACCAAACCGTTTTCTTCTTAAATATTAAACCCCCATCATGAAAAAGTGAAGAAAAAGTGAAAAATAACGAACAGTGATCAATCTCTTAATTCCTATAAAGAATGCAAAATTAAGAGAAGGGCAAACACGAACTCAGTTCAGTGATGCTTCCGTCGACTGAATGGCAGGTACATTTTGGTAACCATTCAGTAAGTATAATGCATGTGAAAATTAAAGCCCTCTGCTTAGGCGCCTTTTGGAAAACAGACGCTACGGGTCAGGGAGGTGAAAGGCTTTGTGATCGCAATGTTCTAACCACTCGGCCACGAAGGCCCCTCCGTCAGTGGTAGAGAGAAGGACGAATGATTATGACGCGTAAGTACTACTTATTTATGTAGGAAAAAATAATATAGAAGTTTTGATATCAAAATAAAAGAACTGTTCATAAAATGATATATTTATTCCAAGTATAACTGCATAATAATAGATATGCAAAAATGTTTTCTTTAAGGAACATAGACACGATTTGAGCTGAAAAATTTTCAAATTTATTTTTTCCATTTTTAATGTGTACAATGCTTATTTAACATATTTCTAACGATCAACCAACATTTGAATATCAGTTATTGAGTTTCAAGTGATATACATCACTAACAATTCTACGTCATGTAAACAAGGCACATCGCATTATTTGGTTTACATATAGATTGTTTAATAGACAAAACCATGTTTAACGAGATGTGACAAACACTAGAAACTATTTAACTGTGTTCAGAATAAACTTGGATATTAAAAATCAGTTTTGAACGAAATATTTACTACTCTATTTAAACTATGTAAAAACATGGCACGAACCTTGTTTAAACAAAGAATTGTGAGTTCTGTATTTCTCATTGAACTCAACAACTGACATTCAAATTTTTTTCTGACCATTAGAAATAGCTTAAGTATTCTAGACATTGAAAATGGAAAGTGAAATTTGAAAAATTTCAGATTGAATTGTGTTAATCTTTTATCACAAAATTAGGACCTGGCTATATAATTTTCAATATACCCGGTAATAAATTACAGGGAATATGGATGAAAAACACCCCCCCCCCCCTTTCCGTTCATTTTATGACCACCAGAGATAGTCATTGCCGATGTCATGTTAATAACATTTAGATCATATTGCTCTATTACGGTAAATATCATTATTCAGGGATCATTTAAATATTTGTTACTCATTATACGGAGTAAAACACATTGTAAGCATGTAAATAATTGCGTACAACGAATGCCATTACATTGATTAAATGCATGTATCAATATTGAATGATATAATGAAACACTTATACAACGTGTGAGCGATATTTTACAAAAAATAGCTACAATTTCAGTGATAAGGAGGGTTTCTGCTAGTGGCTGGGTAATTGTTTTATGAAGTAGTGAAAGAAATTTGAAAATAGCAAAAATTATATTTTAATTGCTATATATTGAACTTTTGTAAATGTTTATTTGTACCGCATCGGTACTGTGTGTTAAACACATTGGTCAGTCGTTATTGATATTTTCGAAAAAGCAGAAACAAAACAAAAAGTTACTGTATCAAAGAAATTATAAATCTGACCTTTGGTTGGATTTTAATGTATTATAATCCATTCAGATACAGGCGGAATATGAGAGCTGGGTCTAAACAATGTTTTGGCTATATGAGAATCTTGAAATTTTAATTTTTAAGTTTGTCGAAGATTGGGATTCTCTTCAATAATGGTATTGAATGAAATTAAAGCATATGCTGCCTGGGGATTGTTTAATTAGAAGCTAAGGAAATCTCCTTACTATCAAATAGATAGTGTACGATCCTCATTGCACTACGAGCTTTTTAAAGTAAACATTGTAAAAGAGGCTATATATCTAAGGAGGGGAGAGCACCCCTCACTTTCACGCGCGCTTGATGGAAAAAAGAATTGTAAAGTTTTATGTATTTTATGCATTTCCAGTTCTAAAATACCATGTGTTGTTTTGGGTCTTAGTGGAAGTTGGACTCTTGCAAAATGATGCATGTGGTAAACAATTTTTTTTTGACCCGTGCATTTATATGTTGTTGTGCTTTCGCTATCGATCGCATTCATTACTGTATACATGGTTATATGTAACATGTCATTGTCTTAAAAATAATAAAGTATGATGGATATAAAGTGAAAATACATCAAAATCAAATAATCTTTTAAAATCGTTTACAATGTATGCACCATTCTTAGGAGGTTATTAACTCACTATTTTTTTTTTTATTATTATTATTATATGTGTGTGTGTGTGTGTGTGTGTGTGTGTGTGTGTGTGTGTGTGTACTGTGTCCAACGGCAACACTTGTGTCTTTACACACCTTATAACCGGGAATATTTCTCCAACCGGGGACGTCCCCGTTGGCAACGTCTCCTACAAATGCTAAATTCGCAATCAGCATCCTAGAATTACCAGCCGAGGTCGAAAAAAAAACATTGAAAACGATGACGAAAAGTCCCCAGTTTGGTGTGATTGTGTGCTTTTTCCCATCCTCGGTAAATCGATTATGGGCTTTACACACGTGCCCCCCGTTTGTATAGTGAAAAATCATATCACACGATTTTAAAGACACGATATATCATTGAATCTATCCACTTGTCTGTGTTTCCTTTGTGGCTAGTAGTGAAAAAAATTCCTTTCGGCTCTGTTTTAATTAATTAATTTATTTATTTATATATAACAATCTCATAATGTTTTTTATACCAAAGATTTTTTTCGACATCTCAATGAGAAGAACAATAACACCCATTGTAAAGGTGTAGGTAGAAAAATATTATTTTTATTCAAATCCAATTTTATGAAGTCCACAGTCACATTTTCAAGAGGAGAAATCTGACTATATATTTTTCCTCATCTCCAACAAGACAAAGCAATTGCTATATTTAGTAATAAATAAAGATTTCAGATTTGATTTAGTGAATTTCATTTATCCGCCTAGGGAATGAATAGCTTTTTTTAAATGAAATTTTTATTTATTGAGTTTTGCTAATGTGCTTTATACCATTTTCTTTGTCTCGACGTGACAAAGAACAGGTTGCAATTGGATTGTATCAAGGATGGAAAGAAAAAAATATTTAAACAAACAAAAGAAAACAAAAGGAAAAAAAAACAAAAGAAAAAATCTCACAATCTTGACAATAGGTTAGACATTATTCACTGAGTAATAATAGATATTTGTTGGCTCTAATTTTCTTATGTTTGCTCTGTATTAATGTTTTTATACGAAAATGTTCCTCTTAACGCGACAAATAACACCAAGAAACAGCCCCAGCTAGAACAATAAAGTTTTTACACCTGAAAAACAGATTTATTGATTCGCTTTAAAATGAGAAAGTCCAAAATCACATTTTCATCAGAGGAATCTTTATTACACAAGCTACAAGAAACATTATTTATTTTATCTTGTCTCAACAAGACAAAGCATTTTGTTATAAGCATCTTTTAAATATATAATAAATAAAAAATTCAGATTTTTTTTAGTTACATGTAATTTTTATTTAACTGCCTATGAATGAATAGCTTTTAGGTCATGAAGTTTTCATGGATTGAGCTATGTTATTGTGCTTGATACCAGTTTCTTTGTCTCATTAAGACAAAGAAAATGGTGCATTTGGATATTTTCTAGGATGAAAAATAAAAATGCAATTCCCAAAATACTGTCACCATATGAATAATAAGAAATGCCTTTGGCTCTTGTTACTTATTGTAAGGTATTATTGTTTTTATACCAAAATTTGTGTCTCAATGAAAGAAATAAAATGACACCATGAACAAACCTTTAGGGAGAAAAATGAATTTTTTAGACTTGAAAAACATTTTCGTCAGAGAAATCTTTATTATACCTGGTACAAGAAATCTTATAATTTATTTTTCCTTCTTTCAACAAGACAAAGAAATTGCTATAAGCATCTTTTAGATATGAAAAGGCTAAGATCACAAACATTATTCAATCTCGTAATTCCTATAGAAAATACAAATCAGAGAGATGGGCAAACACGGACTCCTGGTCATACCAGAGATGGGATCAGGTACATAGAAGAATATATAATTAATAAAATTTCAGAGTTGATTTAGTAACATGTAAATTTTATTTACCTGCGTAGGAAATGAATAACTTTTAAATTTTCATGTATTGAGCTATGTTAATGTGTATTTTGTACCACTTTCTTTGTTTCAATGAGACAAAGAAAGTGGGGCATTTGGACTTTTTTCTTCGATGAAAAATAAAACTTCCATTCCCAAAAAACTGTCACTATATGGACTTTGACATTTTCCCCGAGTAATAATAATAAGAAATGCTTTTAGTCTCTATTTACATGTTGTAGGAAATTACTGTTAGGTAGAACAATAAAATTTTTAGACCTGAAAAACAAATTTCTTGGCTCGTTTTAAATTGACTAAGTCCCAAATTACATTTTCAGGGGACAAATCTTTATTTTACATACTACACGAAACATGATTGTTTATTTTTCTTTTTCTCAACAAAACAAAAACATTTCTATAAGCACGTTTTAGATATATAATAACTGATAATTTGAGAGTTCATTTTGTTAATCTTTATTTACCTGCCTAAGAAAGTAATAGCTTTGAAACCCTAACATTTTCATGGGAGAGCTTTGTTAATGTGCTTGATAGCATTTTCGTTGTCTCGTTGAGACAAAGAAAATGGTTCATTTTATGTTCTAGGATGAAAAATAAAAATTCCAAAAAACTTTCACCAGGTGGAATTTGATATTTTTTCCCCGAATAATAAAAATAGTAAATGCTTTTTGGAAAGTTTTACTTATTGTAATTATTGCTGTTGGTATCATTGTTTTTATACCAAAATTTGTGTCTCAATGAAAGAAATAAAATGACACTATGAACACACCTCTAGGTAGAACAATAAAATTTTTAGACCTGAAAAACAAATTTCTTGGATCTCTTTGAAATGAAGAAGTCCTCATTCATATTTTCGGGGACGAAATCTTTATTATACGTGCTACAAGAAAGCTTATTATTTATTTTTCCTTGACTCGACAAGAGAAGGAAATTGCTATAACATATTTTAAATGTGTAATAAAGAAAAAAATTCAGAGTTGATTTAGATAAATTATATTAACCTGTCTAAGTAAATGCATACTTCAATTCTCAGATGCAGGCACATAAAATTGAAAGGGGGGGGGTTTACCGTGTGTGACTTAAGACTAGAACAATCGATATATTCTACTAAAATTTATCATAGGAAACCGTTTGGAAATGCATTTTTGGACTCTACTGTAGCATGGAATATATTTAAGATAGACGTCAATGCGTAGCGATCGGCTCCGAATTGTCCCAATCTCAGGAAATGAAATTCGGTGTTCCGCAAGGCTCCGTTTTCGGGCCTCGACTTTTCTGCCTTTTCAGCAAACCCATCGGTCATATATGTGATGCTCATAATATGGATTATTATTGCTACGCGGACGACAGTCAGATTTACATTGTAGTTGAACCGCGCGACAACTGGGTCGATATTTCTGAACGTTACATGGCGTGTTTAACAGATATCCGCATCTGGATGAGTTCGAACTTACTGAAACTCATTCAGGACAAAACAGAACACATGGTATTCGTCCCAAAGTGCAATCGATGTAGGAACCTTGATTTCCAGATTTGGTTCAAAGGAAACATTAATTTTGAGGCCGAGTATGTGAAAAACCTTGGGACCTATTTTGACAAGTCACTTACCATGGCCATACACTGTACAACAGTTGCCAGGTCTTACTATATGTACATTCGTCAAATAGGTAGCATACCACCTATCATCCCTGCTGAGGCATGCAAATTACTGGTTAAATCATTGGTAATCGCCAGAATCGATTACGGAAATGCCTTGATGTACGGTGTGAACAAACAATATACGGACAAACTTCAACGGGTACAAAACACTTCTGCCAGATTAGCAACGCGTAACACGGACTGAAAAACCGAACATATTACGCTTGTTCTTGTCAAACTACACTGGCTTCCAGTCAACTACCATATACAGCACAAGATACTGATGTATGTCTTTCAGTGCCTCAACATTCTGGCACTAGCATATTTGTCAGAACTTATTGTACCATACAAACCCGCCAGATCTCTTAGATCGGAATCTGCACATCCGATAGATATGCCTGTAACCAAAAGTAAGACGTACGGAGAACGCAGGTTTGATAAAGCAGCGGCCACTCTACGGAATAGTCTTCCATCTAAACTCAGAAAGATTCAGAAATTTGATTGTTTTAAAAAAGATTTTAAAACCCATCTCTTTCGTCAGGCTCTTAATGTGTGATTTTTTGTTTTATTACTTGTATTTCATAATCAGTATTTTATGTAACATGCCGAAGAATGGTATAAAAAAAGAAACAACATAAAATAAAATACATATTTTATATTTCATGATTTTTATGATATGAATTAATTTCTAATTTTCTCTAGCATATTTCTTTCATAGTTTCGATTGTTCATTATGCAATATTGATATCTGGCATTGATAAGTGATTTTATGTATTTTGTATAATTTTGATTTGCATCTTAGTATAGTGTAAAGCGCTTTAGGGTGTATATATATATATATATATATATATATATATATATATATATATATATATAAAAGTGCATTATTATTATTATTATTTACAATGAGCAACATTTTGTTTTTTAAAGCAATTGTGTCACCGTTTGGACAAAATTATTTACTAAAAATTGTGTGAAGATTACTGAGTGTAAATCATGTTGCCGTTTGCATTGTAAAATGTGCATGACTTAAAATTATGAAAATGAATATATTGTACTAAAATTGGGGATAAGAAACCGTTCGTAAAGGTATTTTTGAGCTCTGTTGTAACATAGAATAAAAAATAAAGAAGTCCCCGGTTAGATCATCTCTAAAGCCAGTCCCGTTTGACACGGTGCAAATGAATGTGTGTGTGTGTGTGTGTGTGTGTGTGTGTGTGTGTGTGTGTGTGTGTGTGTGTGTGTTATGAATGAATCATCTGTTTGTAGGTATTTATATAGCTCTACAGATGTTAATTTGATATTCTCCTATTTATAAAGAAAACTTTAAGATTTAATAAAGATGACTGTAAACATTGGATGATGGCTGCTTACTGGGCGTGTCCAAAAAGAAAATGAATGAGGGATTGATCCCTACTTACCTTTCGTCAGAAGAATCTAAATACAGAATGCGATGAAAATTGACTTACAACACTGTAATTGAGTGAAAAAACTGTTTTGGCTATGTTTAATAAAAGTGAAAAATATTTTGCACCAATCAAAAATAAAGGAATAAAAATTGCTTGTAATTTCATTTTATGTATTGGTTTTGATTTGTCATGCAGAATAGTTAATTAATCTATGAACGTTATTTATATGATCATTGATACCAACAAATCGTTTACCGAAGTGAATGCTGATGTAGTATGTATAAATGAAAATTGAAAGTATACGCGAATGTAGGTAAACAATTACAGAAATATTTCTGTATTCTGTAAGTGAAGTACCACAAATTTAGACCGTCGCGTTCAGGGCTGTAGCAGCGACAGTTCTTTAATATGCCAACGACTGTCGCGACACAAGACCTCCGTTTTAAATCATACCCGAAAGACCGTGATTCTTACTTATAAATGCCAGTTTGACGAAGTAGCAATCGCTACCTATGTTTACGTCTTAGATTTTGAGATTAGATATCTTGGCACGAACGGGACTCGAACTCACGACCTCTCGGTTACGAAATGAAAGCTTTACCACTGAGTACCGCGACCGTTTGTGTTTGTATGTATGCTGGGGTCCTATGATACCGCGGTACTTAACGATTTCGATTCGTTTTAATGTCTGTTGGCCTGAGTTGTTCACTCAATTGCTAATGTTTTATAAATACCTTATATACTGTTGTTTCTATTCATATAAATAAACAAACAGATATAAATGTAGTTGCTTATTTACAAATGGTCGATTGCGAGGCCATCATCTGTATACACTTGAAAACGAGGTTACTACGATACCGTGGTACTTACAAAAATGCAGCGAATGACGGTCTAATAGTGCTATTATTCTAATTCTAAACATTTTTACTTTTTCAGTTGAGACAAGTATTGTATACATTAGTCGATTATTATCTAAATATAACTCGCCGATAAATGATGCGGTTCATTCGGGACGTATATAAGAGCGAAATACCTCGGTACCGTAGGACCCGCAGTATCATAGTGCGGGAGTATATGTTTGTTTCATTGTTTGTTTTGTGAAGACGAAACAAAAAGGATATGCTTTCAATACTTACGAGTGGAATGAAAAATCTATATGACGTCTTTGACATAGTTAAGTTTCTTTAATGTAATGGAAGGTGAATAACCCTCATCATCGTTCGGTGCAAACTCAGTAAATTCACAATCTACCAGATCCCAGCAAAGAGCCTGCGGTTGACATATCAATTAAAGTTCACAACACTCTATGAGGTATTTGTCACTACTATTATTGTTTTTATTATTATTATTATTACCCACTAGTACACCAGATTTCTGAAACCTTAAGCCTACAGCATTACGCAATTTCATTCTATGTTACACAGGGAGGAGCTGCCTGCTCTTATGATGACATTAATTCTTCTAACAAGTTTTTTGTCAATAGGATCATAAAAAGACACCTCCACCGACGTTATTGTTAAAGTGATTGCATAACGGTGAAAATATATTTTGAAGTTACAGGAGGACAAGCGAGCATGAAACAATGTAATAAAGAACCTACAGAGAGAATTAAACAATATTTATTCACAAATAACTGAACAGAATTGGGCAGCAGACACAATGTATTTTTGTCCTCTCTCTCTACATTATGTCAAAATAGACACATGTAGACATAGGATATATATATATATATATATATATATATATATATATATATGTAAATAACAGTGAAAATAATTTGAAACGAAAAAGAAAGGAAGAAAAAAAACCTGCCAAAACAAATATACTAGCATGAAATTTGATACTTCAACTCATAACATTTTTTTTCTCTGCAATATATGATATTCTTGTTATCAGACCTAAATTCCAGAATGTAAATGTTATTTTAGTATTAAGCTATCAATTGTATATATACAAAGGTAATAAGCTTGTTCTGGTAGTTAATTTTGTCCATAATTTTTTTAAGCTATCAAGTGTAGAAAGGAAATAAGCTTGCCAGGCTTTTAAGGGCCACCCTCAGGTAACATCTGTATGCCATGCCTCTTATATATATATATATATATTGTTCGGTCACATATTGCTGAGAATATGCGAGTGGTTTCAATTCTTTTATTTTTATATTCATGACATTCTGTAATATTTTATACCTCTGTAAAATGAACCGCAATCTTTACATATTTTTAAAAAATGTACGTACTGATAATTAAACATGTTCTGTAGTAGCGATAAAAGCTTGAACTGGCCTATCATATCTTGATATTGATTTTGAGTCCATGATTAGGACAACCGTACAATAACATTTGAAGCGCAGGTTGTTGAGTATAGTCATTTGTAAGATTCTGTATGACTTATGGCAAATCATTTCTTCAGTAGATATACGTCAGATAAATAACAACAGTAATAGTCAGAATCGGTGTGTCAAGAGCGGCCTAACAATTGATTATGAAACACATCAGACAGTATTTGAGTTAGTGGTAAGTTGGCGAACTAGATCGCTATAACGATTATAACATTTTCGAAATGCTGACTTTAAATGAGACTGTACAAACCCATGTAGCATCAACTTCTGTGTCAGTAGCCCGCCTCGAATCAAAAACTGATCATATACAGAACAACCTCGTGCATATCGAATCAGTTGGGAGATATGAATACCATATGCAGGTGATGATGGAATATTGTCACATAAATAAGGGAAGTTGACGATGGAGAACTTGAAATCATCGCGTTTGTGATAAAGTTGAGTTGTTAGTTTGCCGCCGGAATATATTGTCATTAAAATATCTAAGTACGAAGCCGAAGTGGAAGATGTTGTGGTGGCTTTAATTATCAGTTCACTGGGGTATATCGAATCGACATATAAATGAAAATTATCATTGTTAATAGATAAAACGTCGTCGATATATCTAAATGTCGAATCGAAGGTCACAGCAAGAGATTTTTCTTTTCATGTAGAAGCTTTTGAATGATTTCTGCTTCATAAGAATACACAAATAGTTCAGTTAACAAAGGAGCACATTCCTGCCCAAGGGAATTCCAACAATGTAATGGAAGACCTGAGCACGAAAGACTATGAAAATATTGTCAATGAGGAAATCTAGCATCTTTTTAATATCAACTTCAGAGACTTGTGTCTTGAGTCAGACTGGTGTTTAACAAAATAATTTTTGGAATGACCAATCACTATATATGATTATTTACTTTAACCAATTTTGTTGACGAAGCAACTGTCTATGATGTTAAGTCTTTAATTTATCGTGAGGTATAGTCGTGTAGTGTTGCAAAATCATACGTTTTAATGCTGTGAATTTGAGAAAAGCTGTCTGCTTTCAAATTCACTAAAAGTTCTTAAAAATTTTTAGGAATCCACATTTGATTCCCACCACTACTGGCATATGTAAAAAACTAATATTTATGAAACAAATATGCTTTCAAGTTACTTGCAATCTTTCTTAGTTGACCACATTCTATTATATTGACGGTTTCCAAAAATTAATTATTATACCCCAACCTCGCAGCAAAGTTGTAGGGGGTATACTGGAATCAGGTTGTCCTTCCGTCTATAGACGCAATAGTTCCGGGCTCTAAAGTTTTATCTTTCTTATGTAGAATCAACATACCATACGCATAGACTCCCCATGGAACAAAGATGATCCCCATTGATTTTGGGGCCAAAACGTCACGGGTACTGGACATTGAAATAGCAAAATCATTTCCAGGCTCTTACACGTTATACTTTTCAACTAGAGTCACCCATATCACACATGTAGACTCCCCATGAGACGAAGATTATCCCTAGAGATGTTCGGCTCGAAAGGTCAAATGTCCAAGGCATTGGAATAACAAAATGGTCTCCAGGAGCTTACGCGTTCTCCGTTTCACATAGAGTCATCATATCACGCTTGTGGACTACCTATGGGGTGAAGATGATCCCTATTTATTTTGGTGTCAAAAGGTCAAAAGTCAAGTGTACTGTACATCGAAATAGCAAAATTGTTTCCGGGCTCTTACGTGTTATCCCTTTCACCAAGAGTTACCATATCACAGAAATGAAATACCGATGAGAGGAAAGTGATTTGTATCGATTTTGAGGTCAAAGGTCAAGTGTACTGGACATTAAAATATCAAAATGTCAGAATCAGTCTGCCAAGATCGGCCAAACAATTGGTATGAAACACGTCAGACAACATTTGAAAAGATGTAAGGTTGTACTGGCAAGCTATACTAAACATCCATAGATTTTGCGAAATGGTGATTTCAGACGAGACTGTACAAGTATCTTGTATCGATTCAAAAATGATCAGATGCAGAACTCTCTCTTGCGTATCGAATCAGTTAAGAGATATAAACACAATATGCAGGTGATAACAGAATATTGCTACTTTAATGATTGAAGTTAACAATGGAGAAATTGAAATCATTCCGTTTGTTATACAGTTAAGTTGTTAGTTTGCCTTCAGCATCTATCTGCGAAAAATTATCTAAGTACGAAGAAGATATGGATGATTCTGTGTGTTTTTTAATTGAAGTTCACTGGGATATATCAAATCGATATTTGAATGAAAATTATCAATGTTAATAGATAGAACGTCGTCGATATATCTAAATGTCTAATTGAAGGTCACAGCACAGGTTTTTTCTTCTCATATAAAAGCTTTCAAATGAACTCTATTTCATAAGAATATAACAAAAGGTCAGCTAACAAAGGAGCACAATTCGTTCCTATGGGTATTACAACAGACTGTTGGAAGACCCGATCACCGAAGACTATGAAGATATTGTCAATGAAGAATTCTAGCATCTTTTTAATATCAACTCCAGGGTACTTGTGCGTGGAGTCAAAGTGGTGTTAACAAAATAATTTTTGGATGACGGATCACTAGATATGAATATTTCCTTTTACCATTTTTGTTGACGAGGCAACTGTCTATGTTGTCAAAAAGTCTCGTCTTTAATTTATCATGAGTAAAGTGTTGTAATGTCATACGTTTTTCGAGTAAGCAGTGCTCACAGTGCCTCTTGTTTCATTTCATTACCCTTTTTTACAACATATAGGAGCTGTGGAATGACGATATGCCAGAGACACAGGGAAGCTGTTCCATTGTTTAACCGAAAGAAATTTTCCATAGATATTTAGTTCTAACTTGGGGAATTCTGAATTATTAGTTCTTAGATTATAAGAATGAGTATGGTCTGATTGGAAGAGATGTTTATTCTAATAAAGAATCGAATTTCATTGCATAGGCCCTTTAAGTTACCCGCGTTGGAATATTATTATATTGTGATTTAGAGCAGGAGGGCTGCAACCACAAATGTAAATATCATGACCCCCAAGGTAGAGATTCTGACCCTCAGGGGGGACAAACTTGCTGTATAGTGTGTATGAATGCTATTGACAATAAATCGATATTTAGAAAGAACAGACAGCCCTTTACCAAAGATCCCAGGGGTAGGGGTTTTGGTATGAGGATGAGGCCAAAATGTTCACTGATTAAATGTGTTTACAATTCTGCTTGATAACTACCATTCCTCTTTTTAAAATTTGAAATGGTGAATGTTTAGGACAAAGTTGGCATAAATTGTAATTCTTTGAGGACTTTTGCACCCCCAGGGTGTTACGGGTAGGGTAAAACTGCTTGACATAGATCAATATTAAAAAACCCTCTCTACAACTGCATGTCTGTTAAGAATAACTAAATTCATATTGATGTAGAACGGAAATCCTATATAACATTGTAAAGGTTCTGACTTCAGGGCGAAACCAAACTTGGTATAAATAGTGTGTATGTGTAAACATTTGAATAATATTTTCTTTAATGCTATTGATACAAAATTGAAACTAAATAGAAATTTGGGTGAGTTGTCCTTTATCAAAATTCAAAATTTTATGATCCCACGTGCGTCCAAAATTATTGTAGTAGTCAATGTTTTTACATTTGAAAGACCTCTTGAAGTTTGCTGATACGGTTAAAAAAAAAACCTCAATGTATATTTAAGAGAAGCCAAAACGGATATATTAAAATTGTGACTTTCGCAATTTGAGGGGTTTTACTCTGGGACGGGTCCAAATTAGTCATATCGTGTTAGTGTCACTGTAAAGTGTCACAGTGTAAACTGAATAGGACTCACTATAAAGTCCTTCATCAAGATAGGCATTTTCGGAGACATTCTAAAGTGTTGCTGAATACTAGAATTTAGTTTAGATATGCTGAACAGGAATTTTTTGTCTAAATTCCATGGCGTTTGGGCTAGGGATACTTTTAACTAATGCTCAGGTGACCGATATGGCCTTTAGGCCTATTGTTTTATGTACGGATGCTTCCAATACAGGAATTAGGGTATGCATGATTCTACTTACATACTCAGAAGTATAGCCCTGTCCGTGGAAAATGTACAGAGTAACAGATATCTACACTTGTTATTGATGTAACCATTAAATAAAGAGTTAACATGAGATCCTAACTTGTTTAAAATAAGGAAGTGTTTAGCATGTGATTTTAATATACAGTAAACGTTAAAATATTTGCGTGGAGGTGATCTTTACAAAGTTTGTGATGAAAGAAAAATTGCACATTTATCATCCACCCCCACGCGAATTATAGAGAGAACATCAGTTTGTTATCACACTTTGTTATCAAAGCGAGAGAAACTTAAGATTTATAACGGTGTGTTGACATTGCTGGTATTCACCGATAAATGATTTTTTCATGTATGATATACAAATTGAGTAAGTCAAAAACACTTTAAATCAAACTGTAAGAAAAAGCAATACTGAACTGAAGTATTTACCACCACTAGCACACTAAAGAAAATCGTTATGGATGCAAATTCGAAGAACTGTGCAATAGCATTTTGACCGTGAAACTATAGATAATTGTTTTATCTATTGAAATAATGCAATTTTAGTTGAAAGTAACCTAAAACATTACAGCCTTTCCTCTCTAGATTTGCACCCAACATCCCTACACTGACCTAGCCAATATGATATAGAAGGGCAAGGGATATATTCCTGACATTTATTGTTCCATTTGTGTTTGGAAAGGAAGTCATTCATTATGATGATCCGTGTATTTCTCTTTACATGCATGACTGTCATATTTTTTAAATGTCGACCACGATCGTTTTATGTCAACCCCAATCAATTCTAGAACTGTTTGAAATATACGTAAAGCTCAGTCAATCGATGATGCCAACAGCACTGAAAGAAAACAAAAGTTCTGGCGGTCTCCATATTCTGATTTAAAAAAAAAAAATTTTTATAATCTATCTAGCATGACGAAATGAAAAGGGTAAGATAACTAACAGTAATCAATCTAGTAATTCCTATCGAAAATAGAACTCAGAGGGATGGGCAAACACGGACCCCTGGTCATACCAGAGATGGGATCAGATGCCTAGGAGGAGTAAGCATCCCCTGTCGACCGGTCACACCCGCCGTAAACCCAAAATTCCGATCAGGTAAACGGAGCAATTCGTAGTCAGAATCAGTGTGCCAAGGACGGCCTAACAATTGGTATGAAACACATCAGACAGCATTTGACTTAATGGTAAGTTGTACTGGCAAACTAGATCGTCATAACGACCATAAAATTTGCGAAATGCTGACATCTAAAGAAAGATGCCCTCAGCTCAGATCCACGTGTTCAACATCTTGATTGTTTTTTTTCTTATTTGAAAATTACTTTGCAACGCGATTGCATACCATTACTGAAATTGGCTTCTTTAATGTATTACCATGCAGAGAGTTCTGTTTGGTTTATTTAGTAGTAATACATGACGACTACGGATGTGTATGGTTTATTTATAACAGTTTCTGGCTGTTTTCATCACTCGTGTATTACATTACCATATAATGCCAATTGTTTTGACGTTTTCGTACAGAGTTAGACATTCAGCTTTCAGGTATGCACGAGACTGCTATAAATAAGCAATAAATAAATCTTGGTATTTAGAAATGTATTTAAGCTGTCAATCATAACGTTTTGTAGATGCTTGATGTTTTTCATTTGGTGATTAGTTTATAGGTATGGTATTCCAATGTATAATGTTCTGGCGATAATTACATTCAATATAGATTATACATTTGTGTTCGTTCTCATAGTTTATGGAATATCAGATGCTGTCTAACGTGTTTTATACCAACTGTCGGGCGGTTCTTGACACGCCGATTCTGACTGATTACTCAGTTTACCTAATCAGATATAAGGCCCACGGCGGTTGTGACCGGTAGACAAGCGATGCGTACTCCTCCAAGACACCTGATCCCACATTTGGTATGTCCAGGGTCCGTGTTTGCCCATTTCTTTAATTTGTATTTTCTATAGGAATTGCAAGATTGAGTATTGTTCATTATCTTAGCAATTCATCAGGCCCAAACTATAAGTGATTTGAGTGTATGTTCCGTTGTTGCCGAGGCGATAAACAACTGAAAATCTAAAGAATAGAATTAGCTCTGAGTCACTTGCATGATGACGTAATGGTTCAGTTTAATTTGAATATGCTATTATTACTTGTTAATTTTTTTGGGACGTCTCAACCTCATTTCAGTCTCCATATAAGATTTCTTGAGCAGGACGTGAAACAATAGACAACCAATCCAGAGTGAGTCACAATAACTTGCACGCACGAAACTTTCTACAGTTTAGTAGTCAAACTCTCCAAAACTCTTCCGATACTACAAAAGAGAAAAAATTAAACTCTTAGCTAATGACATGAGTTCGACCAGTTTTCTCTGTAAATGGCGCTGTGGAAATAGAATGCAGATCACTGGTCCAGAAATCGACAAAATCTTGATGTGGATTAAGGAAGATTGCTTGTTAGCGTCGTGGTTATCAGTAATTATTATTATTTTGCTCGTTTTGTGTGTTAAGTTTGGATCAAATTAATACTGATTTGAAAACGCTCGTTACATATAGGTGCACTTGTACTTAATCTCAGACACAGTAGCACGAAACGGCTTAGCATCGTCTGACGCATACTAAAGAACTTAATGCTATTAATATCTGTAATTATTTCCTTTTATTTTAGTTTTATTAAAATCATTATTGATTCATTAAAATTTTGAAAGTAAAAGGAATAAACAATGAATTAAAAAGTGACAATTTCGTTTTCCAAACACACGGAAAACCTTGTTTCTTAAATCGTCTTGAGGTAACCGTCAGATTCGGGATTGTGTACGTGTTTTCATTGTTTGATGTACCAGGTGCTTGTTTAATTTATAATCCCGATCTGCAAGATTTGACAACGGGAATATGAGTGTTGAAATTTACAGCTACATGTATATGACAAGCAGGACCTGCTTTATATTGATTGTTATTATTATTATTATTATTATACAGCTATATTGCGCTTTATATAATTAAGACATTTATCCTAAAGCGTTTTACATGCAACACAATAAAACAAAGAACAGCAAATGCATAGAAAAAGACATAACTTGATACTAAACTGTCTTCAAACAGAAACAAAGAGTAAGCAATACTATGTAAGTGTTGTATAGGTTTCTTTGAATGAAATTAATTTTGCGTTGTACAATTCAAAAATAAAATCTATCATGCTATTTAAATAATGCGAATAGATAAAACTTAGTAAAATCAGCAAAATCACAGATGAATGTATACCTAT
Organism: Ostrea denselamellosa; assembly: GCA_024699665.1. Taxonomy (NCBI): domain Eukaryota; kingdom Metazoa; phylum Mollusca; class Bivalvia; order Ostreida; family Ostreidae; genus Ostrea; species Ostrea denselamellosa. Next base: position 2,552,600 of record JAMZEH010000002.1, read on the forward strand.
GTGGTAAAACCAGGTAACACGTGACCTGAATTTCTTATTACAGGCACGTGGTCCCCATTGTTTTCATCACAAAAAATAAAATAAATAAAACAATAAAAAATAATAAGAAAACAGAACATAACATAACAAACAAGTATTAATAAATAATAAAAGAACACAACTATTTTTCTCATCTTAAATCAGGAGTGGGTGAGGTGGGGTAAGGTTTGCAAGTACATACGGCAACAAAATGAAAGCCCAACTATTTTTTTCAACTTTTCTTTCATCTTAAATCGTCCCCACCCCGTCTATCAATTCCTCAATTCAAGCATAACATTTTTACCATGCAATACTACTCTTGACAAGCATTTTAAGTATATTGCAAACAATACAAATTCCCCTAACAGTAGGATATTTCAGTTAAAAGTAACTCAGATGTAACGAAACTCCAATTTGATCTGTAACTATCCAAGGCAAGGCTACATATCAAATTTGAATATCTCCCTCCAATATGGAGAAAACATTTAAAAACTGATTCATGCAAGTCACCAAAGGGCATTATTCAATCAAAAGTAGATCAAGCATAACTTGATCTGGAGCGTTATCCAAGACAAAGCCATATATAAAATTTCAGCTGAATATCGTTATCCTCTGCGTAGAAAAGTTCGTCAAACTGATTCTTGAGATTCACGAAGGTGCATAATTCAGTCAAAAATTGGTCAAGCATAATAAAAGTAAAACTTTGATCTGTACCTATTCAAGATAAAGCTATATATAAAATTTCAGTTGAATATCTGTGCTTAAAAATAGCAGACTGTTTTTCAAATTAACACGCAACAGATGCGTTTTGTAATGAATTTCCATCATACTATCTGGGAAGCTTACAGGTTCTGTATCGTAACCTTTTCCATGTAAGACAAGAAATCAACTTAACGCAAGCGTCATTGATATCAAGACGCAGAAAATGATAGGCGTCATTATTTCCTTTCTTTTTTTTCTCTTCTTTTAGATCGGATTGGATGACAATGACGATATGCATATACATTCCTTCAGGACGAGGAGTTAATGTTAAAGTCATATTTTAATTAAGATATATTAATTGATATAGTAAACATACTTTGTGTGAAAGGGTAACGATTTTAAAAGGCATATATACAATGTATGTTTGGAGCTTAACCTTTTTTTAACATAACTCATGCTATCATCAGAAGACCACTTGAAAATATTACTAATTGTGTTATTCCGCAAAAATAGTCTTCAATCCACAAAACATTGCACACCCTTTTTGTATTTAATGAATGAATAAATATAAAGTAATAAATGAAAGGCACGCAGTATATAGTGTCAGCTTATAACAATACGCTTGGTTTATTTCTATAGATTATACGATTATTCACCAGCCCAGTTGCTAAGTACTACAGTACTAGCATAAATTATAAACAAAAATTTGCTGTGATAAAATTAAGAAATTCATTTCAAAATTAAGAATTATCTCCCTCATGCATAGCTCTGATCCTTTGCCGGATTTCGCTCCACTATTTGGTATTTTTGGTTCTTTCAGCTTTTCCAAGTTTGTTCTGATTTCGAATTTCCAACATTTTTGACTTGAGCATCACTCTTCCTAGGCACCTGATCCCACCTATGGTATGACAAGGGATCCGTGTTTGCCCATCTCTCTGATTTGTATTTTCTATAGGAATTACGAGATTTGGATAGCCTGGTTTTGTAACGAAATTTCCAATTGCTATTGTAAAACCATTGAATAATCAGTATCGTGATGATATTAACTTGTCATTAGAGCTGGCAAATTATGAACTTTGTAAATCATAGGGGCAAGTGGATATTTGGGTGATGTGGACACTTTTTATAGTATTGTTTTAAACACTGAAATAGATAAAAGTTACCAACCCTGTTCAACTGTCGACGTAAAGGAGGGAGCAAATGTGTAAACATTCTAGACAGGGAAAATTCAACGTCAACCATGACATAATCTAGAAACGGGCGAAGAATGTGACTTCATCCATAAGTATTCAACATCGAACTTTCTTTTAGTATTTTAATAGAATACTACAATACCTTATCAACTTTTCCGCACGAGTTGTTAACCTTTGAACAACCAGAATTGTTTTGTCTATGACGTATGGGCCCAGCTGATATTTTTCTTGAGTTGTATTGCATTTTTAACTATAAACAAACTTTGCTGTGCCTAGATATAGACCATCTTGTACTCAGTCCACCTACGTATTCTTGTTCTGCGTCATCCTTTAACTATAGTACAGCTGGAAATGTCTGTACTGGTAGTGTTGATATAGTTAAAAATGAAGACCCAAAACTTATTTAAAAGGTCCTAAAATCAGAGAACCTAGGTCTTTCAAATGGCGACGAAACTTCATCTCTACTATGAATTCAGCGGACCATTACGCCAGCGGTGGAGGAGAAATGTCAAACGTACATTTGAAACGTCAAAAACAGGATTGAAAATGAATGGATACTGTTTTAAATTACTGTACCAAATAACAAAACAGTATTATTTTATTGTTTTAAAAGGAGATTCAGTAGGAAATAATTTTGCATCTGTTACTTTGAAAGTCACGTGATAATAAAAAAAAAATAGATATTGCACATTCTAGGAATGGGTGGAGTTGCAGTTCATTATGAAAATTGATAGCTCAGAAATTAATACGTAATGTATTAAATGCTGGCATAATTTAAAAAAATAAAAATAACCTTAAAGCAGCAAAATCTATTTCGTCTAATTTGCATAAATCCATTAAAACAACCCCATTGATAGTAGCAATGTCACTTAAAGTAATGATGTTGGAGGTAAACCTGGACGTAGTGTAAAACCCACGAAATTGAAATTAAGTTTCCTCTCCTGAAATTAACTTCCATATAAGCTTTTTTTTCTTCATGAAATATTAAAATATATGGATTTTACAAATTGTTAAATAAACTTACATGGTAATGTGTATATTGTTGAACGTTCCGCTCAAGAATGTTTTACTCATATGGAGACATCACCATTGCTGGTGTAAGGTTGCCAAATTTAGGCCTATGCTCAGTGCTTACGGCCTTTTAGCAGGGATGGATCTTTACTGTGCCATGCCTGTTGTGACATAGGGGTCGCAGTTTATGGGGTTCAATCAGAAGGATCGCCCCTTTTAGGTGCATCTTGCGACAAGCAAGGAGTATTGAGGACCTATTTTAATCCGAATCCTCACGAATTTTTTTAATAGTGAGTATTGAAATGAAATTGTTTCTTAATTCTGTTTCCAATTCTTTATATAAATTATTTCATATTGCAATTTCCATGTGTTTCTTTAGAAATAGTTTAGACTATTTAAAAGTTAAGCTGCAGATTTATATTGCATATCTTATTGATTTTATTCAATGTTTTATGAAATATGTCAATTTTGTTTTATCTCAATTAGAGATGTATGACAATTCCCCGTACTAACAGCATTAGTCATATAGATAAGACACAAAAACGGCATCTTCAGCAAGCAACAAAATAAATGAGTTTATTGTTTTGTATAATTTCTTGAACTTCATTATTATTATTTTTTTGGAAGTTTTTTATTTTTATTTTTGTGTCATTTAATTTATGCGGGAGATAAGTCTTTCATTTCTGATACCGGGATTTTATATAATGGCTGGCCCATACTTGCGGAAGGTCGGTGGTCTCTTCCCAGGTACATTGTATCTGGGTTCTCTCCTCCACCAACAAAAACTGGACGCCACCAGATAGCTGAAAAATTGTTGAGTGTGGCGGAAAACAATAAATAATCAATCAATCAATCAAATCCCTATATCGGAAGAATCCGTATATGAACAAGAGGTCCACAGGCATTATCGCTCACCTGAGTATTAGTTAAATGTTTCACCTGCCTGAAGGGCTATGAAATTCAGAAAAGAAATCCTCTACCCCATGTCTAAGCTATGTTCTAATATTCAGCGACAGTATAAAACAAGATGTGTTCTTAAAACTGAAATACCCACGACAGTGCCTAACTGATGAAAGACTTTACATGATATAAAACATGTAACATTAAGACGGTATGAATAATGGACCCTTCCTAAAGTCAAAACCCTGGAGTTGCGAAATTCACAATGTTGGTGAATCCTTTTTTTCTGCTTTTCCTAAATATGCATTTATTTTCATATCGTATCAGCAACTTAAAGAAGTCTTTCAAATGATAAAGATAATAATCACTAAGATAATTGTGGTCCCACTCTGGAACAACAACCCTTTCTTCCTGGGATACCTACTCGTTCTAATCTATTTAGTTTCAATAGCATTGAAATATCTTTTGTTTTTGTAACTGTTTTACATATATACACTATATATACCAAGTTTGGTCCTGCCCTGGAGTCAGAACCTCTATCTTGGGAATAGTAAAATTTAAACTTTTGGTAGAGCCCTTTCTCCTTTACATGACTATGCAGTTAGTGTGTTTTAAATATATGCGATTGTAGAGGTAAATATTTTTGAAAATTGGGTAATTTTGCCTAAGGTCCTGGGGATGAAGGAGTCCTAAAGTTTACAATTTATATCACCCTGTTCCCAGAGATGTTTCACACCAACTTTCAATAGAATTAGAATGATAGTTATAAAAAAAAAGTTAAAAATGTTCAGTTTTAATACATTTAAACCCCGCGGTTTATGAATTGTACAGTTTTGGTAGAAGCCTTCCTGATCTATAACAATATGCATTTGGTTTTCTTACAAATGTGCGGTTGTATAGAGTTTTGAATATTGGGCAATTCTCGCCCCATCACTAAGCCCGAGGGTTGCAGGAATCCTTAAATTTACAATTTATGTCCTTCTTATCCCAAAGATGCATCATACCAAATTTGAAAATAATTGGACTAATAGTTAATCAAGATGTTAAAGATATTCCATTGTTAGCATATTTATTAAC
>JAMZEH010000002.1:2565000-2570000 GCA_024699665.1 Ostrea denselamellosa
TAGGGTTTGGGTTAGGGTTAGGGTTAGGGTTAGGGTTAGGGTTAGGGTTAGGGTTAGGGTTAGGGTTAGGGTTAGGGTTAGGGTTAGGGTTAGGGTTAGGGTTAGGGTTAGGGTTAGGGTTAGGGTTAGGGTTAGGGTTAGGGTTAGGGTTAGGGTTAGGGTTAGGGTTAGGGTTAGGGTTAGGGGTTAGGGTTAGGGTTAGGGTTAGGGTTAGGGTTAGGGTTAGGGTTAGGGTTAGGGTTAGGGTTAGGGTTAGGGTTAGGGTTAGGGTTAGGGTTAGGGTTAGGGTTAGGGTTAGGGTTAGGGTTAGGGTTAGGGTTAGGGTTAGGGTTAGGGTTAGGGTTAGGGTTAGGGTTAGGGTTAGGGTTAGGGTTAGGGTTAGGGTTAGGGTTAGGGTTAGGGTTAGGGTTAGGGTTAGGGTTAGGGTTAGGGTTAGGGTTAGGGTTAGGGTTAGGGTTAGGGTTAGGGTTAGGGTTAGGGTTAGGGTTAGGGTTAGGGTTAGGGTTAGGGTTAGGGTTAGGGTTAGGGTTAGGGTTAGGGTTAGGGTTAGGGTTAGGGTTAGGGTTAGGGTTAGGGTTAGGGTTAGGGTTAGGGTTAGGGTTAGGGTTAGGGTTAGGGTTAGGGTTAGGGTTAGGGTTAGGGTTAGGGTTAGGGTTAGGGTTAGGGTTAGGGTTAGGGTTAGGGTTAGGGTTAGGGTTAGGGTTAGGGTTAGGGTTAGGGTTAGGGTTAGGGTTAGGGTTAGGGTTAGGGTTAGGGTTAGGGTTAGGGTTAGGGTTAGGGTTAGGGTTAGGGTTAGGGTTAGGGTTAGGGTTAGGGTTAGGGTTAGGGTTAGGGTTAGGTTAGGGTTAGGGTTAGGGTTAGGGTTAGGGTTAGGGTTAGGGTTAGGGTTAGGGTTAGGGTTAGGGTTAGGGTTAGGGTTAGGGTAGGGTTAGGGTTAGGGTTAGGGTTAGGGTTAGGGTTAGGGTTAGGTTAGGGTTAGGGTTAGGGTTAGGGTTAGGGTTAGGGTTAGGGTTAGGGTTAGGGTTAGGGTTAGGGTTAGGGTTAGGGTTAGGGTTAGGTTAGGGGTTAGGGTTAGGGTTAGGGTTAGGGTTAGGGTTAGGTTAGGGTTAGGGTTAGGGTTAGGGTTAGGGTTAGGGTTAGGGTTAGGGTTAGGGTTAGGGTTAGGTTAGGGTTAGGGTTAGGGTTAGGGTTAGGGTTAGGGTTAGGGTTAGGGTTAGGGTTAGGGTTTAGGGTTAGGGTTAGGGTTAGGGTTAGGGTTAGGGTTAGGGGTTAGGGTTAGGGTTAGGGTTAGGGTTAGGGTTAGGGTTAGGGTTAGGGTTAGGGTTAGGGTTAGGGTTAGGGTTAGGGTTAGGGTTAGGGTTAGGGTTAGGGTTAGGGTTAGGGTTAGGGTTAGGGTTAGGGTTAGGTTAGGGTTAGGGTTAGGGTTAGGGTTAGGGTTAGGGTTAGGGTTAGGGTTAGGGTTAGGGTTAGGGTTAGGGTTAGGGTTAGGGTTAGGGTTAGGGTTAGGGTTAGGGTTAGGGTTAGGGTTAGGGTTAGGGTTAGGGTTAGGGTTAGGGTTAGGGTTAGGGTTAGGGTTAGGGTTAGGTTAGGGTTAGGGTTAGGGTTAGGGTTAGGGTTAGGGTTAGGGTTAGGGTTAGGGTTAGGGTTAGGGTTAGGGTTAGGGTTAGGGTTAGGGTTAGGGTTAGGGTTAGGGTTAGGGTTAGGGTTAGGGTTAGGGTTAGGGTTAGGGTTAGGTTAGGGTTAGGGTTAGGGTTAGGGTTAGGGTTAGGGTTAGGGTTAGGGTTAGGGTTAGGGTTAGGGTTAGGGTAGGTTAGGGTTAGGGTTAGGGTTAGGGTTAGGGTTAGGGTTAGGGTTAGGGTTAGGGTTAGGGTTAGGGTTAGGGTTAGGGTTAGGGTTAGGGTTAGGGTTAGGGTTAGGGTTAGGGTTAGGGTTAGGGTTAGGGTTAGGGTTAGGGTTAGGGTTAGGGTTAGGGTTAGGGTTAGGGTTAGGGTTAGGGTTTAGGGTTAGGGTTAGGGTTAGGGTTAGGGTTAGGGTTAGGGTTAGGGTTAGGGTTAGGGTTAGGGTTAGGGTTAGGGTTAGGGTTAGGGTTAGGGTTAGGGTTAGGGTTAGGGTTAGGGTTAGGGTTAGGGTTAGGGTTAGGGTTAGGGTTAGGGTTAGGGTTAGGGTTAGGGTTAGGGTTAGGGTTAGGGTTAGGGTTAGGGTTAGGGTTAGGGTTAGGTTAGGGTTAGGGTTAGGGTTAGGGTTAGGGTTAGGGTTAGGGTTAGGGTTAGGGTTAGGGTTAGGGTTAGGGTTAGGGTTAGGGTTAGGGTTAGGGTTAGGGTTAGGGTTAGGGTTAGGGTTAGGGTTAGGGTTAGGGTTAGGGTTAGGGTTAGGGTTAGGGTTAGGGTTAGGGTTAGGGTTAGGGTTAGGGTAGGTTAGGGTTAGGGTTAGGGTTAGGGTTAGGGTTAGGGTTAGGGTTAGGGTTAGGGTTAGGGTTAGGGTTAGGGTTAGGGTTAGGGTTAGGGTTAGGGTTAGGGTTAGGGTTAGGGTTAGGGTTAGGGTTAGGGTTAGGTTAGGGTTAGGGTTAGGGTTAGGGTTAGGGTTAGGGTTAGGGTTAGGGTTAGGGTTAGGGTTAGGTTAGGGTTAGGGTTAGGGTTAGGGTTAGGGTTAGGGTTAGGGTTAGGGTTAGGGTTAGGGTTAGGGTTAGGGTTAGGGTTAGGGTTAGGGTTAGGGTTAGGGTTAGGGTTAGGGTTAGGGTTAGGGTTAGGGTTAGGGTTAGGGTTAGGGTTAGGGTTAGGGTTAGGGTTAGGGTTAGGGTTAGGGTTAGGGTTAGGGTTAGGGTTAGGGTTAGGGTTAGGGTTAGGGTTAGGGTTAGGGTTAGGGTTAGGGTTAGGGTTAGGGTTAGGGTTAGGGTTAGGGTTGTAGGGTTAGGGTTAGGGTTAGGGTTAGGGTTAGGGTTAGGGTTAGGGTTAGGGTTAGGGTTAGGGTTAGGGTTAGGTTAGGGTTAGGGTTAGGGTTAGGGTTAGGGTTAGGGTTAGGGTTAGGGTTAGGGTTAGGGTTAGGGTTAGGGTTAGGGTTAGGGTTAGGGTTAGGGTTAGGGTTAGGGTTAGGGTTAGGGTTAGGGTTAGGGTTAGGTTAGGGTTAGGGTTAGGGTTAGGGTTAGGGTTAGGGTTAGGGTTAGGGTTAGGGTTAGGGTTAGGGTTAGGGTTAGGGTTAGGGTTAGGGTTAGGGTTAGGGTTAGGGTTAGGGTTAGGGTTAGGGTTAGGGTTAGGGTTAGGGTTAGGGTTAGGGTTAGGGTTAGGGTTAGGGTTAGGGTTAGGGTTAGGGTTAGGGTTAGGGTTAGGGTTAGGGTTAGGGTTAGGGTTAGGTTAGGGTTAGGGTTAGGGTTAGGGTTAGGGTTAGGGTTAGGGTTAGGGTTAGGGTTAGGGTTAGGGTTAGGGTTAGGGTTAGGGTTAGGGTTAGGGTTAGGGTTAGGGTTAGGGTTAGGGTTAGGGTTAGGGTTAGGGTTAGGGTTAGGGTTAGGGTTAGGTTAGGGTTAGGGTTAGGGTTAGGGTTAGGGTTAGGGTTAGGGTTAGGTTAGGGTTAGGGTTAGGGTTAGGGTTAGGGTTAGGGTTAGGGTTAGGGTTAGGGTTAGGGTTAGGGTTAGGGTTAGGGTTAGGGTTAGGGTTAGGGTTAGGGTTAGGGTTAGGGTTAGGGTTAGGGTTAGGGTTAGGGTTAGGGTTAGGGTTAGGGTTAGGGTTAGGGTTAGGTTGGGTTAGGGTTAGGGTTAGGGTTAGGGTTAGGGTTAGGGTTAGGGTTAGGGTTAGGGTTAGGGTTAGGGTTAGGGTTAGGGTTAGGGTTAGGGTTAGGGTTAGGGTTAGGGTTAGGGTTAGGGTTAGGGTTAGGGTTAGGGTTAGGGTTAGGGTTAGGGTTAGGGTTAGGGTTAGGGTTAGGGTTAGGTTAGGGTTAGGGTTAGGGTTAGGGTTAGGGTTAGGGTTAGGGTTAGGGTTAGGGTTAGGGTTAGGGTTAGGTTAGGGTTAGGGTTAGGGTTAGGGTTAGGGTTAGGGTTAGGGTTAGGGTTAGGGTTAGGGTTAGGGTTAGGGTTAGGGTTAGGGTTAGGGTTAGGGTTAGGTTAGGGTTAGGGTTAGGGTTAGGGTTAGGGTTAGGGTTAGGGTTGGGTTAGGGTTAGGGTTAGGGTTAGGGTTAGGGTTAGGTTAGGGTTAGGGTTAGGGTTAGGGTTAGGGTTAGGGTTAGGTTAGGGTTAGGGTTAGGGTTAGGGTTAGGGTTAGGGTTAGGGTTAGGGTTAGGGTTAGGGTTAGGGTTAGGGTTAGGGTTAGGGTTAGGGTTAGGGTTAGGGTTAGGGTTAGGGTTAGGGTTAGGGTTAGGGTTAGGGTTAGGGTTAGGGTTAGGGTTAGGGTTAGGGTTAGGGTTAGGGTTAGGGTTAGGGTTAGGGTTAGGGTTAGGGTTAGGGTTAGGGTTAGGGTTAGGGTTAGGGTTAGGGTTAGGGTTAGGGTTAGGGTTAGGGTTAGGGTTAGGGTTAGGGTTAGGGTTAGGGTTAGGGTTAGGGTTAGGGTTAGGGTTAGGGTTAGGGTTAGGGTTAGGGTTAGGGTTAGGGTTAGGGTTAGGGTTAGGGTTAGGGTTAGGGTTAGGGTTAGGGTTAGGGTTAGGGTTAGGGTTAGGGTTAGGGTTAGGGTTAGGGTTAGGGTTAGGGTTAGGGTTAGGGTTAGGGTTAGGGTTAGGGTTAGGGTTAGGGTTAGGGTTAGGGTTAGGGTTAGGGTTAGGGTTAGGGTTAGGGTTAGGGTTAGGGTTAGGGTTAGGGTTAGGGTTAGGGTTAGGGTTAGGGTTAGGGTTAGGGTTAGGGTTAGGGTTAGGGTTAGGGTTAGGGTTAGGGTTAGGGTTAGGGTTAGGGTTAGGGTTAGGGTTAGGGTTAGGGTTAGGGTTAGGGTTAGGGTTAGGGTTAGGGTTAGGGTTAGGGTTAGGGTTAGGGTTAGGGTTAGGGTTAGGGTTAGGGTTAGGGTTAGGGTTAGGGTTAGGGTTAGGGT